>JADGIL010007465.1:6886-28377 GCA_020352625.1 Cactoblastis cactorum | reverse complement strand
ACAGAACTCACGTGAGCTCCAGATGCTGCGCGCGGCCGAGCGTGAGTTCGGGCGCGCGGCGCGGGCACGCGGCGCCGGCGAGCGCGGCGGCGCGCGCCCAGTCGCCGCGCGCCGCGTGCAGCTCCAGCGCCGCCGCCGCGCCGCCCGCCGCGCCCTCCAGCCAGCGCGCCGCCGCCTCGCCCTTGCCCACGCACGCGCACAGCGTGCCGCTGCGAATGTCTCTCATTGCGGCTCACTCGAGTCATTACATCCTATCCTACTGATGTTGTAAATGTGAAAGTTTGTGAGGATACTCCTCCATGAAAAAACTATTGGACGGATTTCGATGAAAACTTTATAGAAATATACATTAGAATAACTAACAGGCTACAATTTGTAATGATTTAATGTAATTTTGATGGTAATATAACAAAACATGTCAATTCAGTCGGGAAAAAAATCTGTCCTCCGAGATCTATCTTGGCGTACTCTGCCTCAGAATTACACGAAGATGATGCGCCGTAGAATTGTTTGCCTTAAATAGTAGGCAAAGCAAATTTCTCGCAAGCGAAGCCGCGGGCAAAAACTAGTATGTACATACATAGAAGCGAAAAACACTCATTTATTTATTTTTATCACTTACAACTACCATTCCAGGATACCTTTTACGAAAGATGAAAGTCTTATACTTATTTAATGATTAATTACCATAGCATACGAGTAAATTCACTCGTGAAAATCTTCATAACGAAATCTCAGAAACTATAAGTGCTTTAAAATCTTAAATTGCATGGAGATTAATTTTAAGACGGGTTTATGCAAATTATCATGAGAACTGGAACTATAGAAAAAAGTCTAGTACTACATATCACAAAAGATTATTAAAATTGTAATGGCGATAATAAACAATTTTATATTTACGTAAACGACAATGTATACATTTGATAAGTAAATAGATGCCCTACTAAAAATATATCTTAAGCAATCGTAATATTATTTACCAGAGTATTGATAGATCTTCTATATGCGATGCGTCTTCCAAAGCCCAGACCATTGCCACGTCACTCAACCTAGTATACACACGAATGGCTGAAAAGAAAAAAAATGCGTATATTTAAAATATCTTAATCCCACAAAACTTTTTAGTCATTGACCGATACTCAGGAGGTCCCGGGTTCGATCCCCAATCATGGCATGATAGAAAATAACCTTTTTCTTCTTGGAGGTTTATCTATATATGTACGTATTTATTATAAAAATATAGAATCGTTGAGTTAGTATCTCATAATACAAGTCACGAACTTAGCTTGGGGCTCAATTTGTGTGATTTATCCCTGTGTATTTATTTATTTATTAAGAATAGAGAGTTAAATTCCTAACAAAATCAAACAAAAACAAATACTATGATTATTTCGATAAAGTTCCATTTCCAGAAACGTGTATAAGAAAATAAGTCTTTATATGTGCAAGTCGAAACCATGTCAAACTAACGGTTGAAATCTGCTCATTTAATGTCATTTATTAAGCAATGAGCAGTGCTTTACCGAGGACACCTTTTTAGCGGGACTCTAGTATTTTATCGTACATCGATGCAAACATCACAAAAGCAATGCTAGATTTTATCCAGTGTAATACTGAGACTTTGCCTATTTGGAGCACGCAGCACGCTAACACTGATTACCCACTTTTTGTATTGTTTGTTTTTATTTTTTATTTGATGTGTTTATTTCTTGTGTTTGTGTTTCAAATAAATAAATTCTATTCTATTCTAAAAAACCACTCCTCACTATAGCGCTACAGAAGGATCATCACTCTTAATCATAGGTACCAAAATCTCTGTTCAGCTCAGCGACGGCCGCTTCAGCCAACTGTCGCCACACGTCGGTCTCATCAACAGCATCGCAGAAGAGCCACGCTTCGCTAAAACGCCGCAAGAGTATCAGTTTTTCGATGTGACGCTTCTGATTGGCCAGACGCTTCTCTGAGTCCGCGTCCGCTAGTCCGCTCGTATTATGAGACTCGAGGGGTATTTTCATTATGCTGAAGGAAAAAACACAAGTACAGTATCACGTCTTTATCCCTTACGGGGAGACAGAGTCACGAGTCGCGAGACTCAAACGCTACGCTTAACAAAATGGCAGGCTTATTGGTGGAATGAATGTTCAGATGTAGTGACAGATTGCTAGCCTACTGTTGTAGGCTAGCAATCTGTCACTGCATCTAATTCAAACCCTACCCTTGATTATTTTTTACAATCTGCGAGGGAAGAGTAGCAACTAAAAAATGATATACTGAATTATAAAATTTTAAATCATAAACCGGGAAGAAATCAAATCGCTAAGTGATAACAGCATTGTCAAAATGATTTCTGCTAGGAACCGAGAAATTTAGCACTATAGCGATCAGTTGGCAAAAACCCAAAAATGTATTAACTAATCCTTAAAATGTACTTGTATTATTTTTAGACGTTTTTCTTTTTGTTGACGTATTAGTTTAAAAATATTTCTCCACCTAACTAACATACATATATTTGATCCAGAATATAATATATAATACGTTATGGGGTAAAATATGGAAATAGGAAATGTAAAGAAATATACTCACGTGCCCCCACTAGCATAGCAATACACATCTCCCGAGAACAATATGAGCGGCGTTTGACCCGCCAAGATGTTCGTCGTGGCCACGAAGTCTATGTGAGACCCGTCTATGGAGTTCGCCGCGTAGTAGTACGTCTCTATGGTCTCGTCCGTGTGGATTATGAACACGTTGCGGTCTGACAGGCAAATGTCCCAGATCACGCCTCTGAAAATATTATCACTAGTATAATACAAAGTCGATTTACGTTGTCTATGTATGCTTAGATTTTTAAAACTACGCAACAGACTTAAATGCGGTTTTTTAAATAGATAGATTCATTAGGAAGGTTTCGTAATACGTGCGAAGTCGGGGCGGGTTGCTAGTTATTTACATTGAAAACTAACGGCAGCAATAGAATGCTCGAGAGTAGGTAATTGTAAACAAGGATGTCTTCAAGGATAGAACGAGAGCGAGATATCAGATGAGATATAAGCAAATGCTTGGTTCAGACATCAGCCTCTCACAATCTTCACTAAGTTTTAAAGATTGTAGAAAGAAAATAGATGATTCTAATAAAACAATTTTCTCTCAATATTGCTTAGAAATTAACTTTATATATTTTTGGATGAAGCATAATACTTGGAAGAGATTGTTGTACATGATTTGATTTTAATAATGAATTAAATATTTACAAAAGATTCTCAACTGTTTAGTTAAAATAATAATTCAAATTTCAAAATAGAACACATATTAAAGATATCATAAACAAAAGTTAGTTAATCCATTCAATTTTTTTTTTAACATAGATTAGTCCCTTCATCAGTGAGCGTTGACATATCTGACAGAGGTAGCGCGCAGAGCTCACCGGCGGCGTCGATATTTATAGGTTAAATTCTTCAGCCAGCTCTGAGTGTCGACGTACCTGACAGAGGCGGCGTGCGTGCGCGGCAGCGCGCAGAGCTCGCCGGCGGCGGCGCTGTGCACGAGCGCGCGGCCGCGCGTGTCCAGCAGGCAGGCGCGCGCGCCGCCGATGTCCGCGTGCACGCGGCTCAGCGCATGCGCGTGCCGGCAGCGCGCCGCCCAGCGCCACTCCTCCACGCCGAAGTACTCGATGTGCCCTTGCTGCGCCGGCGGTCGCAAAATACGATCTTGATATAACCCGCGCCAGAAGTTTAACAGTCCGACCGTTTCGAAACATACATGAGAACATCCGTTTGCACAGAAACAAACGACGAGGGTGAGACCCTGAACGCAAAATGCCACCGTCTCCGTTCCATCGTGCATACAAATAATGTAATGCACACATTAAGATCTTTCCACGCCGAAATACTTGATGTGGTCCTTGTTGGGCGATCGCAAAAAGTGATGACGTAATAGTATTCAGAAGTAAATAAATTCAGACATTAAGATCTTTCTAAGTGTCTAATTATCCGAACATATCCTGTTTTATTTCGTCAATGTTTTGCTTTTGCCGCCGTCATAAACCTCAATAGTGGAGTGTAACTTCTGAGCTTTAAAGCCAAAAGAAAAGCATAAAAAGCCTACCCAGTAAACATGTATAAGCAAGCAGTGAAAAATCGAAGCCTACAAAAAACAAGTTTAAAAACACATACATATGTCTGCTGATTCAAAAATTTGGTATATTTTGATACCTACGGAATTTATTAGCAAGCAGTCGTGCTTTATATTCTAAATATTAATGGATATTCAAATGTTGAAAATCCAATATATCTACTAATGTTTTGTTTCTCCATACCTTAACACGGACAACGACAAGTAAAAATGTTAATAAATTAAACATTTAATTACAAATAAGCAAACCTATGTGTGATATTGTAAACTTACATCGGTGACGAATATAAAGAGGTCGCTAGTGAGATGTATGTCAACGATGTTAGCATCCTGCATATGAGGGGGAGGAAACATCATGGCGTCTCTCTCCGGGTGAGCGCTTTCTGGCGGCTGATCTATCTGGAATAAATCATCACCAATCACAACAACTACTATTTTATACAGTAATTGTAATTCTTGCTTAATTATAAAATAGCGTCTCATCACCTAATTACAGCAATCAATATTTGTGTCAGCGATACTTTAAAATATAAAATTTCAATCACTTATGTAACCAGAAGGAAAGGAAAAAAATACAGATTTGTGACAGATAAATAGTCACGCACTTTGAATGGATTTCATGGTGCTAACCGTACAAGACTCACCACATGCAGCTTAGCCCGGCCTCCGAACATCGCCGCAGCGTACTCCCCGGCGAGTCTCATGGCGTCCACCGGCGCGGCGTATTGGCGGCGTACCGCCGAGCCCCCGCCCAGGGGGTAAAACCACGCGTGAGCCCCGGTCACGCAGCACACATGAGACCCACCTAGCGCTATCACGCTCGGCTCCGTTGGAACTGCGTACGTGGCTAGGGCTACTGGTTCCGCTGGAATGGGAAAGATTAATCATTTTTTGACGTGATTACGACTTTAAATTTGGTACGATACGGGTCAAATTATACCATTGATTATAACTAAAGAATTTCTAATAAATAGCCGCAGGAAAAAGTTAGTGTAGCCAATAGCCAACAGTCCTCATCAAAATGCATATGAATGCAATGACCTCGTATTTACATGTCATATAACGAACTCACACTTATTGACAGAGTCAATGTCTTCCCCGACGGCTATACACTGGTACACAGTGCACTCAGTGAGACTGGTCAAGGTGATTGCCCTGGTGCCATACGCGGCGTGCAGCGGCGGCAAAGCTGTGACGTAGACGCTAAGACTCGCCCGGCCGGCCGTGGCTAGAAGACGCCCGTCGCCGCTCCACGCGCAACGCTCAGCGCCGCCGCCGGGGGTGACTGACCCTACCACTTCACCGTTGTTCCATACAGATATTAGCTTTAACCTAGAAATGGAGAAAGGTGTTTTGGACAAATGTATTTATGTTTACATCAAAAAACGTACTAAACTAAGTATTTAATAATATAAATATACAACGGCATTCTTCAATAAAGCCGTCTATTGCGAGAGTATATACTGCGTGATATATAGTTGCAGTCAGATATAAGTCGTCTGTTCTAATCACATTGAAGATGAACGACAGAGGTCCTATGCCTTTTGCAGCGAACATCGTCAGGCGACCTTTTTATAGTTCAATTTAAAAGAAATCTAACTAAAAAGAAAAATATACCAAGTCGTACTTTTCAGTCTCATCATTTACACAACTATTGCCACGTTCATATACCTAAGTATAAATCCATGAAAAAAAAACTTACTGTCCATCTCCACAAGAAGCAGCTTGGCCATTACAAACAGTAACGTCAGTCAGATTTTCCTTATGATTCTTCACTTGAAAAAGTTCTTCCCCCACCTCTTTTATGTGAGTGGATATGGCTATAATGAAGCCAGCGCTAAAACCGATCAGGATGTAGCCATCACCATACCACTTGTAGGAGACAATAGACCCATAGCGTTGCTGGAAGGCTAGTTCGATGGGGTTCTCTGGGTTCAATAGGTTGTAGAGATACAAAGTTCGCTTGCCAACTATGAGACTTATCTGAAATTGAAGAGCAGTGTCATAAAAAATCGGGCGCACTGTATATATGTATGTATGTGTATTAAAATTAAACTTCCAACCGCAATAACTACATATAATTATTAACACACAGACAATTATCACATATTAACCAAGTTATCTTAATTTATCAATTTCATTAATATTATATCTTCTACATATAAATAATGTTTTACTTTTATAATTAATTTTCACATCTTGAATCATTAAACTCACTTCCATTATTAATCACTGCGCTTACATTTAGATAACATAATCTCCTTATAATATTTCTGCTTTCTAAAATACCTGACACCTGGTACGATCGCACAGTTTGAGAGCTGCAGGGCGACTGTCCCTAGTCCCACCTCCACCATTTATTTATAGTGTCGTTAACGAGGGTGAGGTGAAAACACAATTTTCGAAAACTTTCGTTTAAAATGTTGCCGTTATTAAACAACGTATATAAATTATAATTGGTCTGCTCTTTGTTTCTTTGCTGTAAGTCTTCCTAAACACAAATAAATAAAACGATATATGAGAACAGTACAGTAGAACGTAAAATGAAGGGTGAGATTGAAAAGGCTGGAAGTCTAACTAATCAGTGATAAATCAATAATACGAACTGTGTTCTCCCCTGCGACTCTTTCATCAGTTTTCATTTCTGAGAACTGCAGGTCATTGGGCGTGTCTCGTAAAGATATGATGCGGAGAGTGTCGCCATCAGAATTGTTGATGGAGAGTGTCTTGTCTTCCGAAGCTAGAACTAAAATGCTGTCTTTGTTCCACGCAGCACAGGTTATCTTCTTCGTGTGTTTGCCTATTATTGGTATCCTCCTGAAAATTAAATTTGTTTTTTTCAGTTTTCGTGCTTTTAAAAAGCTTAAGATCTCGCCCTCCTTGGCCATGAAAAGTAAACCCGTCGTTAGCTTGAAATTTTATTTAATTTTAACAATACATACACTAGTAACAAAATAGTTGTGTAGCCTAAACAGCCGAAGTGAAGTTTACAAGGTTAGCTGATGGCCTAGCGGCCTCGACGTTGGCTGATAAGTATCCCCCTTAGAGCATTCAACAAAGTTAAAAGCTCCAAGGTATCCCCTGTTTAAAGATAATATAAAGTGTATTGAAAATTACTTACCTATGTACTTTGCTTTATATAAAATACTATTATATAATTCAAATTTTCAAAATTTATTTTCATTTACCTGTTTCTCAAATTATGTGTGTATTGTGTTTATTGTTAATAATGTGTTAATATAGATGAGTTAGAACCAAAAAAATTTAACGTATGTTTTTGAGTAACATACATCAGGTAATGCAGACTCATTTATTAACTATAATAAAATATATTATTTATAACATGAATACTCTTAAAATACAGTTAAATAAAAGCAAAAGATATAATTGATTTTTCATCTTACTTAGTTGTGTGGTGATTGTACAAAGCTAGATTTCCTTTCTGCGTGCCAATTGCTAGCAAGGGCTCCCCATACGCCCATGCCAAGCAAGATGGAGGTTCTCTCAGCCCCGTCTCTACGGTCATGCGTTTGTTTGCATGACATTCCCACAGCAATACAGAGTTGCTATTTGGGGTTATGATGGCTAAGTAATCACCGTCATTGTCCCATTCCATTGCTGCGCATAAACTGAAATCATAATCTACAAGTTTTAGAGACCTTCAAGAAAAAAATATCTGAGGTCTTTAAAGTGCCAAGGTTTTAAAGAAGACAAACTGATTTCTTTTGTCTGTCTGTATATTTGTATGCCCATCAAGCAAGAACTACATCATCAAGTTTGATGCAGTTTTATATAAATAATAAATAAATTTCAATCCCTTAATCTTAGTACATAATAGAAAACGAGTGATTTATGGGCCTTATTAGGCGTTACAAAGAGTATATATTACTTTACCCATGCAACTTCATTCTCTCCAGTAACTGGCCGGATCTATCATGAATAGCAACCGTCGCATCTGTCCCAGTAGTGGCAATGAGAGACCGAGATTCTCCTTTTTGCCACAAGAAATAGAGCTCACCCAAGCCATGTGGCTGGTCAATTGTGAACAACAACTAAAATACATAATTCCAAACTTACAATTACAAATGGTACAACTTCTGTTCAAATTAAATATTCTATAGTATATATAATATTCTATATTAGTATCTTCTCAGTTTCATTTAACTTGGTCTGTAATTATTTTTTAAATCATTTCTTAAACTATAAATAAAAATACTTCAGAAAGGAAAAGTTCAAATAAATTCTTTTTTTTTATACTTACTTTAGGGGTGGTCATTTTTCTTTAATTCAAAATTTGGACAACTTTGATTCACTTACTTCATCTTAAAATAAATATAAGTAATACCTTTGTATTGTACATTTAAATTAAACATGAAAAGTTATTTTATTGCATAAATCGTTGCTAAGCAACAATATATATCTATTTTTAACAACTGTCAGTCAAGGCAAAAGCTTAAAGCTGTCAAATCGCTAAGCTTTTAATGTTCAATAAAAATCATGAAAGAGTATTTTGTATGAATTAAACTATGCTAATCCGATAATTAACTAGAAGAATAATTTTGTTTATAATAAAATTATTAAGAATTATTTTTCACGGTAGCTATGTATAAAACGTAGGGTTTGAATGTCTTACCTAGACGTTATTGCCCACTTAGTTACCCAATTAAAAAAAAAGTGCCTTGAAAATCAGGAACCTAGAGTCTACTGCTGAAACCAATATGAAAATTTTAGAAATATTTGAAACTTAAAATAGAAATTACAATGTCTGTCTTTAAGTTTAAAAGTTGTCTATTTTGAACAAATATTTCAAGTTAGATCAAAAATAAGAAGTTACAACAATAGCCCATTTTAGTACTCTTAAAATTATGACAATTTGGCTTTCATTACATAAATGTTTTTGATTAAATATGTATATTTTAATACATAGACTGTTCTAAACTTGAGTACTAGATTTCACTTATGATTGTTCCGAAAGATTTAAGATGCAAGACCACACCTGAACAAATACGGAACCCTAAAAAGATAGTATGGATTGACACTTGTATGTCACTCACTTATATTGTCATATCTGGTAAATAATTACTAATGTCTAACCCATGTCTAACCTAACCTAGAAATCGTTATAATACCGTGTAGATATTTATGTACAAGTTTTTTAATATTTTATATAAATTATGCTAGTTTTTACATTTGACAAAAATTAAGCTTTACAGGGTATCCACTAATATCGGAATACCATGACTCTTAATTTAAGAAAATTATTAGTGGATAAGGTGAGAATATATTTAAATAAATTTTAAAGTAAATAAATATATAGGGGCAAATCACACAAATTGAGTTAGCCCCAAACTAAGTTCGAGACTTGTATTATGGGATACTAACTCAACGATACTATATTTTATCAATCAGAAAAAGGTCATTTTCTATCATGACCTGACCGGGGATCGAACCCGGGACCTCCCGAGTATTGGTCAAGTATGTTAACCGTTACACCACAGAGTAAAACACAGAATATATATCTGTACACCATATATTTTACTTTATCGAGAATAGAATACTAATAACTGTATATACATATTATACTTAAAATAAACTTAAAGTTAACTCCTTCAAAATCGTTCCTGACTCTTTGTAATCTACTGCATCTTCTGATTATTTGGTATTGATCAATGTTGGTAAGGTCCAAACTACTAAGACTTGAGATAGATTGTCTTTTATTTTCAAAGAGAAAAATGTGCAATCTTTATTTATTGCATTAATAATAGTGCCTGTGGACATATAGATAACTTAATACTGTAACCTGTGGCTTTGATAACTATAAGAAGAAGGGTCTATAGTATAGAGCCTTCCTCAAAGATATATCAGACTTATATATTTTTTTATTTAGCCCTTGTTTCAGTCTGTGGATTTAGTATTTTATTTCACAAGCATAGGTAGGATTCTAAAAAAGCCTACCCAGACTTGTAAAAGTAGGTGGTTCTTAAAAATTCATGCTGTTTTTTTCCTATAGAGGTGCTGTTTTTATTACAGGGTCATCTACAAATCATTGATAAGAAAGTAATACCTCATCTGAGAAATACTCATGTAGCATACAAACATAATGAGAATAAATTTATTATAAGCTTACAAAATAATGAGCATTCATCAAAAGGATTAGGAGCTGCTGCTGATAACACTTTTCAACTTGGTGTAGATAAAGATACAGTTATAAAGACTTTTTTGACTGACTTCACCACAAAATGCACCAGTCTGGAATTAAATAAAGAGAAAATAGTAATAGATTTTAGTTCACCAAATATTGCAAAACCCTTTCATGTGGGACACTTGAGATCAACTATCATTGGTAATTTTATTGCAAACATTCACAAATATTATAATGACAATGTAACAAAAATAAATTATTTAGGTGACTGGGGTACACAATTTGGACTGTTGCAATATGGAATGCAAAAAAATAATATAGATGTAAGTTCACTTAAAAATAATCCAATAAAATTGCTATATGAAACTTATGTTGATGCCAACAAATTAGCTGCTACTGATGATAATGTCCAACAGTTAGCAAGGAAATATTTTTCTGACATAGAACAAGGGAAAGCAAATTTAGATAGTTGGAAGATAATAAGAAAGATTACGGTGAATGAATTAGAAAAAATATACCAAAGACTAGGTATACAGTTTGATGACTACCACTGGGAATCAGATTATAATGGTGGAGCTATAAAAGATGTAATTAGTTTACTAGAAAATGAATGTATTATAAGACCCGATTCGGATGGTAAGAGAATTGCAACAGTTAATAACAGAGATGTTACCATACTGAAGAGTGATGGTTCAACACTATATATTTCAAGAGACATCGCTGCATTACTTGATAGATATAAGAGATATCAGTTTGATAAAATGTTATATGTAGTTGACAATGCCCAAACTGACCATTTTGCTTGTGTGTTCGACATTGTCAAAAGAATAAACAAGAAATGTGCTGAAGGCTGTGAACACATAAAGTTTGGTAGAATCAAGGGTATGAGTACAAGAAGTGGGAATGTAGTCTTTCTAGATGATATCTTAGAGGAAGCAAAGCAGAAAATGTATGATAAACAGCAGAAATCAAAAAGTAAGATTTTGAATAAGCTATTGACTCCAAAAAAAATTGTCTATGTCAAATAGGGTTATTTATTTTTTATGTGTGTAATACTTTATGCTTCTATTTAGATGTTATAATGCTGACTAATTATTCATTAATTTCCAGATACCAGAAGCAGTGCCATTAATGAAGAAACATGTGACTGCCTGGGCACAACAGCAGTCATCATTAATGATCTCAAACAAAGAAGACAAAAAGATTATGTGTTTGACTGGGACAGAGCTTTACAGAGTGAGGGAGATAGTGGAATCAAACTGCAGTACCTTCATTGCAGACTATGGAGCCTGGAACAAAACAGTGGTGTTACTACACCAAGTGTTTGCGAACCTGGATATTTAAAAGAAGAAGTGGTTGGTGATGTGGTGGCTGAGCTAGCCAAGTTTGAAGATGTACTGTATAGATCACTTATAGAACATGAAGCGTCAATGATAGTCAATTACTTGTTTCGCTTAGCTAAACATGTCAATAGGATGTTCAATGAACTGAAAGTAAAGAATGTGGAACCCAACTTAGCTGCCCAAAGACTACTTGTGTTTCACTCTGCTAGGCTTGTAGTTAAAACTGGATTGGAAATATTAGGTGTCAAACCCCTGAAGGAAATGTAGACATATCAACTATTTTAATGTATTGTATTGTTATTAAAATGTTATAAGTATGCAATATTTGTTTCATTCTTCATCTTGAACTTTTCTATAAAATATTTCATAGTCTTAGTGCATTACAATTTATTTTACTTGCCTTGAATTAACAAGTATGTTTAGATAAATGTATTTTTTTTTATATTAATGAGGATCAAAATGGGACTAAAGGATGGTTGTGTGTCTTTGCTGAACATTCTACTTCTACTAACATTATAAATGCAAAAAATTATAAGGATCTATTTGTTTGTTTACATTTTTATGAAAAAGCTATTGAATGGATTTGGAGGAAACTTTACAGTAATATAGATCAGAATAATATATATGCTACAGATCAAATTACACGTGAGCGAAGCTGCGTGCAACAGCTAATCATATAAACAGGTGAAAGTAAGCCAATATGCAATAGATTATTTAGTGCCTGTGGTTATAGCTGAAGTTTCACACCAATATAGCATTTTTATGCCATATCGATCAAATTGTATAATCTACTATATGCCCGCGACGTCATCCGCGATGGCGTATCATGATTAAACAACACTTTCCGGAAGGATATAATTTATTGTAACGTGAACGAAGTCGCGGGCATTAGCTAGTAATAATATGAATGTAAAAGTGTCTATGTTTGTTTGTCGTCCTTTTACGCCAAAAAGGTATGATTTTATATGTGAAGATAGTTGAAGTGTTGGAGAGTGACTTTTAAACCACTTTTTATTCAGCACCCACCTGAATTTCACTAGCATAAAATGACCCTAAAAATCCCCATTTAACTTCTGTCTTTGTTCTCTAAAGTTTGGCTGTATAGGGAAATGCTGTAATATTAAAAGAAAAACATGTAGTCTATATGTACTTCCTCCATCAAAACCATAGACAGTAGTAGAGACACGTATTGATGATGGCTGCTCGGCCACTCCCGATTTGGAGGGAAATTTGAATGAAGTTTCATTTTATCACTATATTGTAGCAGCAAAAGTATTTTAGTAACTATCAATACTAAATAATTTTGGGAAAATTTTAAATAATTATTGCGTTATCGTGAACTTGTATCTACGATGAATTATTAATAGTGAAAATGTTATTACATGATGAAAAAATCTTCGGCTGTCGTCGGAAACATTCGGTTATGAACGCGTTGACGTCAGATCGCTCGGACCGATCCTGCGTCAAATCACCACTTCCGGTGATCACGTGGTGTGCGCGAGCCAATCGGATCGCCCGGTTTCTTTATAGGCCGACATTTTCTGACAAGCGTAGAAAAAGTTTTCATCAACAGCCGCCATTTTGCGCTGAAGAGACTGAGAAGAATTTCGGAATTTGTCGTGTAAATTTTCTGTTTTTTCTTACATCATTTTATCATAAACTGAACCATTCCGTGTATTTTAAAGTGTTAAATAAAATAGTGATATTCGATCGGTAAAATAAATCGCATAAAGTAGCTAAAATCTGGTGATATTGTTTTCATTTGTGCTAGTTTGACGAAAGATGGTGAGAGGTTCTGTGTAGCTCTTCGATTCGGAGCTTTGTAATGGCGAATACTTGAGTGAGAAATTTTAATATGTGCCTTCAATGGTGCGAAGGACATCGGACGATTGTGATGTGGGTGAATTATGTTATAATGGATGACAAATCGATCTAAAATGTTATTTCTTAAAGATATAAGACATATAAGTGTTATTTGAATCGGCGGGCCGAAATATTCACGACGGCTTACGTTTAGTAAACACAGCCATGGCCGATCATCATGTGGATGAACCGCCTAACAAGCGGGCAAAGATGATCCGGGACCCTTTCCAGGGTCCCTCGGACTCCGCGGGTGAGTATTACTTTATTTTATTCAAGTTTGGCAAGTGTTGGTACAGTATTCTGTCATTATAATCTTTCTTTGGTTTTTGACACTTTGCCGTCGTTCTTGTTAGCGCCTTGCAAGATTTGCGTCGTATTTATTGAATATTCGTGTGAAGGTTTACTAAAATATGAAAAAAATATGTTTTGGGGTAATATTTTATTGTTAAAACTTAACACTTTTAATACATTTCTCATATAAAATAGACAAAATGGATCATAATAATTTTCCTGTTTTGCTTTTAAATTATTAAGTATATCTTTTTTAGATCCAATATAATTAAATTATTAATTTACTATAACCAACATCTTAATATGAAATTATAGATTTACACTTTGATCAAAATTGTAAATTATTTACATTAGGTAGTTGTAAATTATTTATCATTTCAATTTTTGTTCAAAGAATTTTATTTTATTTAAGCTTGTTTCAAATAATTTTATTTCAACACTTATTTCTAATAATTTTGTATTCAGAAATGAGTACAAATATTGTCTTGTGTTCATCATAAATGTTTGACCTACATATTGTTGGTTTGTGTTTCAACTATTTATGACTCGAAACTAATACAAAATTATCATTAAATACATTTATAATATTACTAGCATCTTAAATATTAAATTATAATTTTATTAGTAGAATTTATCGAAAATAGGGTCATTGTTATGAAATCCTAGTCTAGTCAAAAAATAGTGATGGAAAAAAAAACAACATTAACATTATAATATTAATGTTGAATGTTTATTTCTTTTTCATATTACATTTAATTCTTAGATTGTTTATTCCATAAATTTTCATGACTAACCTATAAGTGGTTAATTGCACTTGATTATGACATCTGGTGACAATAGATTTAAGTCACAAATTCGGTGTGATATTAATTCTTTTATAAAAGTTTAGCCATAGTTTTGTTTTTATTTAATTTAAAATTCTGTTGTCTCATCTGCTGTGTACCTATATACTATCCACCATCTAACCATTTTTTTTTAAATATTTAAAAATTAATGTCTCTATGAAGCAATTTCGAAGATGTTCAATATATAATTGGTTTTTGATATTTTGTGTCCGATGCTCTGGAACATGCAGTGATACTTCATGCATAGTTATGAAAATAAAATTACCTTTCATTAATTAAAGACTGAACTATAACCAAATGCCAGAAATAAGGAACCTGTTAAAACCTGGATATTAGTTGAAGTTCATTCTAAAAACATGATCTCTTAAGTAAAATGCAATTTCTAAGTAAAATGTTTCTAGTTTTTCTAATTTAAATCATAATTGCGTAAATAATATAAATTTTATTTTACTCTAATAGTGGATCCCTCCCCTTACAAACCGCCTTTTCTTTCTGTCAATGAATATTAAAGTTAGTATTCCATGTGTAAATTAGCCTGTTAAACATATATGTCAGTGGCGTTAGTATGATATAGTTAACACTTTTTTACTTTTTCAATAAACAAAACAACAGCAAAATATATATGGTATTTAGCACCAAATACATCAAAAAGGTCCTAAGAGTTATCTTTTTATGTTTATAAACATATAATATAAAAAAATACCTTGCATAGTTTATTACACATCCACATGCACATTACATCCCAGTAACGACTAACAAATAATAATAAATAAATATATAGGGACAAATCACACAAATTGAGTTAGCCCCAAACTAAGTTTGAGACTTGTATTATGGGATACTAACTGAACAATACTATATTTTATAATAAATATATATACAGATAAACATCTAAAACCCAGACCAATCCAAAAAGGTCATGTTCCATCATGACCTGACCAGGGATCCAACCCGGAACCTCCTGAGTATCGGTCAAATAGGTTAATTGTTAGACCATGGAGGTCGTAAAAAAAAAAAGGTTAAAAGTACCCTATCTTTTATTCCCAGGATAAAAAGTATCTTTTATCATTGCTGTGCCAAATTTAATTCAGGTCTGTTCGGTAGTTTTTGTGTGATGTGCGTACAAACATACAGACAAACAAAATTTCTACAAATAATTGTTTTGGCTTCTATAGGTCCTATAAAGAGACCCTATATATTTGTTTCTCAAATATCTCTTTATGTACAGATGTATTCAATTACAATTTTATTATATGTATAGATATCTCAATTAACAAAATTTAAAAATAATTTTTGCCATATGATGTCTAAATTTATTTAATTTTTTTTTTTACTAATTATTAATTTTTTTATATACAATATTTTAAAAGACTAAAGTAGCAAGTTCCATATCAATATTATCCCATATGATACTAACCACCTTAACTAAACAAAACAAAATTTTCTGAAGGGATAACCCTTATTATTAATTTAACGACACACAATAACAAACTGTAACACATCAGTTTAGTAAATCCATTTAATTAAACATCAATTAATTTAGAAAGTAATGTGTATATTTATGTTTTAAATTGGGAATACCATTAAGTCGCTAGATAAACCACTATGCATATGCGCTATGAAGTCAAAAACAAAATATTTCATTCAAAAATATAATATAATCTAGCACTTTTGAATCATCAATTTGTTTATTTTTTAATGATGATGATTACAGTATACATTGCACTATATTGGCTCAGTTCTTGAATGTTTTATTAATATGTGTATCCTACTAATATTTCATGTGTGAAAGTTTGTATGTTTGTTACTCTTTCATTGAAAAATCTCACTACGGTCAGGATCTTACTTCATATACTTTTACTTATAAATGATCTTTTTCTGAGTTTAAACAAAACAACTATACTAGTATACATTAAAAATAAGATTGAACAATGATAATATGTTCTCCAGACAAACCTACATGGTTTTTGGTTTGCATAAAGTTGTAATGTTTATTTTAGTTTTGGAAATAATAAATTTAAAAAAAAAACTGCTGAAAGTTTTAAGTAAATGGATTCAGTACTTTCGGAGATTACCAGATCATACATACAGAAAGACAAAAAAAAAATTTACTTTCTATTATTCTTTTTAAGTGTCTCTGTCCATTTTAGTCAAAAATAATAAATGTATAGACAAAATATTTTTATTGTTTTATTATATGTATAGATAAATTGAAAAAAAATTTATTTTAAGATAAATTTGAAATAAAAAATATAAGAAAGCCTTTATTTCTGCAGATGCCTTCTCCAATTTGGACATGTTTGATTTGGAGAATCGCCTTCCTGATGAACTTATGGGTTCTTGGGTAGAGCAACCCGGAGTAACGGGCCCTAAGCCTCCGGCACAAGGCCCAGGACCTGGGGGACAACTTCCCCCTCAACAGCAGCTCAATGGGGATGACCCTAATGCTGCTATGCAAAGACAAATCAACAATCACCTTATACAACAAGTGAGTACCTAGGACTGAAGACATGATCTACATGAAATAAAATCTTTGTTGAAACTTAATTATTTTTATGTTATAGCATGTACTAATGATTTTTTTTTTTCGTTTACTGGTCTTTTCACAGGGCAACAAGGGTGGCTTAGTAGGCCACAATAATTCTTTAGGATTGGGTAGCTTAGGAAGTAAGAGTCCAAACCTACAATCACCTCCAAATGTATCTGTATCAAAAGACCTGATGGGTGGAATGCACCCTCAATTAATGCCAAATACAAGCCATCCAAATCAACTACATTCAACAATGCCAATGAGTTCAATTCAAGGTTGGTTATAAACTTAATTTTCTAAGTAACTGAATTTCTCCAATACTGAAATGATTATTACTTCGAATTTTTTTGTCATCGAAATCAATTTATTTGTAGGTGGAATGAACGTGGCAAATGTAGGAGGCAATATGATAGTGACGAATAGCAACATGACGAACGCGGGGATGTTGGGGAGCGGGATCATCAACAACGTGAACAAGCAGCTGCCTACACTAATGGGGGGTAATCATCACGGCGGTGCGCCCCATCATCCGCACGCGCAGGGCATCCAAAATGGACCACTCGGCGGACGAGTTGGCGGCGTCGGCATGCAAGCGCCCAATATGCGAACAGGCCTGCAGCATCACCCGCGCATGCAAGCGCCGGGGGGCGGTGCTTTATTGACGCCGTACCACCCGGCTTATGGCCAGTCAGCTACAGGAGGCGCCGGAGGAGCGGTTGGCGCCGGTGGACCTGGAGCGCCGGCTCCGCGTCCGGCTGGCGTACGGTTCGGACCTCCCGGAGAAGCCGGTGGAGGCGCAGCGCAAGCTGTCCCTCCTGCGCCATCTCCACAGACGCCCGGCGCACCGTCTGGTGGACAATCCCAACCACAAGCGGCTACGCAAGCGGCAGCACCTCCTACCTCTCAGCCTGCGCCCTCGGGCTCTATCGCTGACCCTGAAAAGCGGAAACTTATTCAGCAGCAGTTAGTGTTACTGCTTCATGCCCATAAATGCCAGCGCCGGGAATCACAGTCCAACGGCGAGACATGGCAATGTTCTTTGCCGCACTGTAAGACTATGAAAGGGGTTCTCACACATATGATGTCATGCCAGGTATGTCTCGCCACTTTTGTCAAAAATTTACATTATTTAAATCATTTTATCTTTCTAACATTGACATATGTTTCAGGCCGGTAAAAATTGTGCAGTTCCCCATTGTTCCTCATCAAGACAAATTATAAATCATTGGAAGCACTGTAGTAAAAATGACTGTCCCGTTTGTTTACCGCTGAAGCAAGCTGATAGGACTAGAACAAATAACATGAATGGTAAATTACATCATTTTCTAATTTCATGTCAAAAACAACTAGATGTTGCTGCCAAGTTTGATGGCTGATTAATGCTTTTACTTCAACTCAATTGTCAAAACAGAATTGTATATTTTTTGTTATTATTATGAAAAAATAATCAGTGAATACTTCAGCAGCACCAGTAAGTCACTCGACGACGGGTATAGGTGCCGGTGGAGTGACAGGCGTGGGAGTGAACTCTTCCGTGGGGCAAGTGGGATCTGTAGGCGCAGTGGGTCAGGTTGGCACTGTTAATGCCGGCACCATGGGCGTCAGTTCTATGCCTGGTGTGGCGCCTCCTAGCACAGCGCCGGCGCCTGTCGTCAGCACGCAGGGAGCTGATATGAAGCGCGCATATGAAGGTATGTTTCAGTTGATTTGTGCCTAATTCTACTCCACTGAAAAAGTCAACTAAATATTTATAATAATATACGAAACCAATATTATAAGTATGATTGATTTAGCTACTTTATTTTTATTATAATTGATGTGATATTGTTTATGGCAAACAGTTCTGCATTTAGAACATTTGTATACTTTTATTTCTTAGCTCTTGGCATAGCGTGTCCAACGTCTGTGTCAAACATGGTGGGCGGCAATTTCCCTCGTGCACAGCTGACGCGGATGGCGGTCCCGCGACCGCCGACCATGACTGATGTAGTGCCTCAGCAATCCATGCAGCAACTATTCCATCAGAATCAGGATCTACAGCAGCAACAACAGCTGGTGAGAATCAAGAATTAAAAAATCCTTTATCAAAAATTATAAAAGTGTCTTAAGTGGGGCTGCTCTGTTAGAAAACTTCTGTGTTAGTGTAGTCCCTTTTTCTCTGTGATGCAAATGGTCACTTGTAGTATTTATTTATTCTTACCGATTAGGATCATGCAACACAATTTTTATTTCCATAACAACATGAATAAATGTGATTATCATGATATTTTTAATGATATATACAAAACTAAATAGATCTCTCAAGAGGTGATCAATAATCAAGATAACTATTCACTAGAAATTAAAACAATGTCGATAAATAGTTTGTCAAAATAATTTCTGAACCTTAATATGATATATAAAATGTAATATCTGGGCAAAATTGTGTCTTAACCTTAACTCTTTGTATTTGTGCAGATGGGTGGAAGTACACTTCAGCTTCCAGGAGGACCTGTTACCGCCAACCCTGTCTCGGGCACGAAAGAGTGGCACCAGTCTATAACAACAGATCTCAGAAACCACCTTGTTCATAAACTGTATGTTTATTTATCTTACTTATCTATGACATTCCTCTCTCAATTGTAATTCTATAGAAAAGTAACTTTTTAAAGTTTATTTTCTTGTTAATATATTAAGTAGCTTAAAACAGTTTTGTTGAATATTGTTTGAAATACGCCATGTGGAATTATTCTGAATTTGATAATTTTGCCGCAGGGTGCAAGCTATATTCCCTACTCCGGATCCTCATGCAATGCTGGACAAAAGAATGCACAATTTGGTAGCATATGCGCGGAAAGTCGAGGGCGACATGTACGAAATGGCTAGCACGCGGTCTGAATACTACCACTTGCTAGCAGAGAAAATATATAAAATACAGAAAGAATTGGAAGAGAAGAGACAAAAGAGAAAGGAGCAGCAGTTGCAAGCGCAACAGGCTCAGCAGAATCAGTTGCAGCAGCAGCAGCAGAATCTGCAGCAGCAGCCCGTGAACGTGATGTCCGGGGGTGGGGTGATGGGGACGCGGCCGCCGGCGCCCAACGCCTCAGTGGGACTGCAGCGGCCCAACATGCCCTCGCAGCCGCTGGCGGGCATGAGGATACCCTCGCCCGGCATGAACATCGGCGGCATGCCCACCAACAGGATGACCTTCCAGACCAACTTGGTAGGCCCGCCGGGCCCCAGTCCCAACCAAGTGAGTAGTCTTATGCAAGTGATGATTATCCTCCTTGCTATTTTTTTTTTTAATTTTATTAAGAATCAATTATTGATAAAACTAATAGCCATTATAATGGACTTATCAATTTTTTTTTTGGTAATTTTAAAATGAAAATAAATTTATATTTTTTGTAAAGGAAACTTGTTTGTCAGTCTGCAGCAAGTGTTTCCGTATATATTTTCGTGCATTTAGATTTAGTTGGTACAAGAATGTATATTTATTAAATGTCAAAAAACAAAATTGTGTAACAAGACTGTAAAGATGTTAATTCAACCACAGATGCCGCAAACTCCCAACGGTGGGTCGGTGGGCGTGGGTAGCGTGGGTCCGGGCATGTCGCCGTTCCCGCAGCCTATGACGTCCCCCGCGCCACAATACCCCTCTATCTCTAGTAACGGACCTGCGCCTCTCTCTGACAACACGCACCAAGGTACTTATAATTTCAAAATAATTATTTATTATCTATGAAAGCGTCTCGTTTTCGTAAAATACGATTGCATTTAACATTGTAACTTGCGAAAATAAAAATGGTAGAATATGAAACGTTTTCACATAGACTAACATGTCAATAGTCGCTTTCTCTTAAAAATCTACCAAATAATGACCAAATACTTTTGCCACTAAAGGGGAAGCGAAAGTGCGCATGGCGGCGAGTCCATTCGTGAACCACGGTTTCCCGTCTACGGCGCCGTCGCCCGTGAGCGCGGCGCCTGCCACGCCCGCCACGCCGCTGGCGCTGCCCAGCCCCGCTCCCGCGCTCGCCGCCCACGCGGCGTCCGCCCACGCCCCGCCCGCCCTCGCCGCCCACGCCGCGCCCGCCCACGCCGCGCTGCCCGGCCTCGCCGACCACCACGACGACGACGACGATCACCGCGTCCGTATACCTATATACAATACATGTATTTTGCTGTACTAGAACACACTTGTGGCTTACTTTATTATTTGTGTATATAATGCAGTTATGAGATCTGTTGACTTTTGAAAGTGATGTGTAGTGACTACAGATTTCTTTTTGTTTATGTTAGGGAGGCAAACGAGCAGGACGGGTCACGAGATGTTAAGTGATAACCGTCGCCCATAGACAACTGCA
>JADGIL010007452.1:0-15039 GCA_020352625.1 Cactoblastis cactorum | reverse complement strand
TTTTTTCATCATTGTTCAGTTCGCGGCATACTAACTGTTTAGTCAAATGTGTTGACTGCCTCTAGACAGGCTTTGCCTAGTGTGGGGTCATTGATAATTTGTTTTGTGCCATATTATCTATAATAAATTTATTCTTATTCTTAAAGGAAAAAAGTGACTGCGATAGCGATATACGTGATTTGTATATGAGGTAACACGGCCATAAATTCGATAATAATTTTATAAATATCACACTTTAAATGCTGCTAATTATGTACATAGCTTTTGTTTTTATTATATTTGATTTTACTGAAACCTTGTTCAATTAACTAAATAAATACATACATTACATGGAGACAAACCCATGACAAAAACATAGATTGAATAAGCCCGAAAGTAAGTTCATGACTTAGGATACAAACTCAACGATACTATATTTTATAATAAATACACATACTTACGGTTTAATCACTACACACAAAGGAATTTTATACTATTTTAAGTTATCTATGTAACTACTGTACTATTTATTGTATACTATATACTAACTGTAACTATTTATTGAGCTCCGACGTTTCGAATACTTTTCAGCATCCCTCTTCACGGAAGACTGAGGTGGGGTGGTCTCTAAGCTTCACAAGTGTGGGTTATTACAAGCTACCTTCTGTTATGAAAATTATTTATGTGTCGTTCCGATTCACACATTATTTTATCACAAAATAATTAATAATTTTTCAACAAATAATTTTTCACGTCAATATTTAATAATCGCTTATATCTTAATCAAGCTACAGACTACCATCATTTCGGAACGACTACTGAAACAAATGTTACCTAACTAAATTCAACTTACATTAGACTACATATCTTTAATGCAGTCATACCTTATCAAAGTTGAAGGAACTCGTTCTATATCCAATATTTAAAAAGAATGGGCAAACCCTAATATATGTAAGTAAAATTAGTTTAAAAAAATTATCTATTTGATTTTTATATAGTATTTTGTATAGTATGAAATTTACATTTTATATTTAAAAGCAAAATAAATAATTATTTAAAAAAACAAACAACCCGACTGCAAATGCTAATGATTGACTAAAAAGGGGAAAACAAGCTTTGTATATATTTTAAATAATTGCAGGCGGGACAAGGAACAGGACAAGGATAGGGAACATAGAAATCTACATACATCCGCCCGAAAAACATAACCCTCTTTCTGCCGCAGTCGGGTAATAAATAATTAAAGGAGGCTCTTATAGAAGTAACGTATATTCCTTTTTTGCAGTTTTTATAGATAATTATTATACAGAATTCTGCGCGCGCAGCCCAGACTCGGACTTGACCGGTTTTTTATGAACGAGGAATACCCTGGATTTTCCTACCAATAAAATGTACCCAACTTAAGTCAGTGTCGGTGATACTGCATTGCCGTACCTCTCATCTCGTTTAGAAAATAGATAACAACCGAGCTGAACAGACGTGTTATAATTGAAAGCGGTTCATTAAATTTAAACTAGATATTTTTACATTCTATTAGATACTTTTTTTTATTGGATTTTTTTTTTAATATTGTGTGTAATTTATTTAAGAAATAAATACATTACGAGGTTTTTAGATACATATAATTTTAAGGTGAGAGTGTTTAAATATGTAATAATTTATGCTTAGGAAATTTCAAATATATAATTTTTTTAGTATAATTTAATGTGACAGGCTTATTCTATCGTGAAATTAATGGTGCGAACGTGTCCTTGTTTGTCGATTTGAATATATTTAGTAGCGATTTGTCTGCGTAACAGTATAGCGATAATGTGAGATCGTTCAACCGGTATTAATTAGTTTTACTGTGAAGTAATTGAGTACGACTTTTAGCAAGTAGTAGTAATTATTTATCTTGTCCAGTTAAATGAAAAAATACCTTTGTGTATATGATTCAAATATTTTTGTAAATAATAACAACACGTTAGGGTTTTTAATAGGTAGTTGTAAATGAAGTTTTCCAAAAATTTCAATAAAAAAACTGTTTTTAAGTATTTCGTTTTTTGAATAATTTTTTTATTTCAGGTTATAATGACAGTCCACCAAATCAGGAGACGAATAAACACATCCAACTACAAACACAAGATGTAAATCAGTCCTAAACCTTTCAGTGCAAGTGTCAGTGACGTTTTAAAATATAATAAAAAAACAATACGTGAACTCATAATGTGTAACAGTGATCAGGTGCTTAGAACAATGGAGAGACGGTGTTTCATGTTCAAACTGTTATTTTTCCAAATTTTGGTGGCGTGGAGCGGCTTGGCGTACGCCAGGCCCGAGCTGAAGGTGGAATACTCAGGAGATGTGGAATTGGAGGTCCAGGATAGCATAAGAAACCTTGTACATACTGGTAAGTCATTTTCTATTTTTTTAACATGGTACATGCACCTGATTACGAGTGTGGTAAATATATATTTTTTTGTTTTTAAAGTTAAGATCTAAAAAAAAATCTAGGGATTATGAAAAGCAAACATGTTTTAATACCATATATGTATACCTAAAAAAATAAGCCCTCTGATTGAAAAGCAGGCTTTAATCGTTTTAATATTAAAATATTTAATGAAACAGAATACGATAGCAGATTATTTAAAATCAGAATACCGTAACATCAAAAATGACAGTTGAAAAGGGTACTAAATCGTGTACGGCGTGTCAATTGTCGAATTTAGGGGCACGTAACATAATACTAATATAATATCGTTTTGTAGTTGTCATGAACTTGAAAAGCTGCTAATTGGACGCGTCGCGTCGCGTGGATCAAGTGTGAAAAAATATGACACGTGTTTTTTTTTTGTTTTGTGTTATTAATGGCCAGTTATATTCACGAATATTGAAATTGGATTTGAGTACAACCCTTTGAAGTATTTTCAGATATCGTAGATTGGAATACTTAATGACTTAAAACTAAAATATGTTTATTAGGTATATCGTTTTTCATACAAAGTAACATTTTGTCTTACAATAAACAAACTGTCCACTTAATTAAAAGTCGTTACTATAACCTGTTATAAAAAGGAAGTCACGAGATGAAAAAAAAAAAAAAGTATTTTTTTCCTAACCGCCCTTGGGGTAAAATTTCAAAACGTACTCCATGTCTCATGCTTGATGTAAAATAATTAAAAAAAAAAATCTACTTGTTCGGTGTCAAGTTGCGGCGGTTAATCAAGTTTCCTTCTACACGGTAGTAAAATATATATATATATATATATATAAATCATCCCAATCGTCGACCTATATTGTTTTAGTGTACTCTCTAAGTTTGTTAAATAAAGTAAACAGATGCAAATTACTCTATTTCTATAATTAAATCCCCCTATTTTATCTTCTTACTGTCTTTTAAGAACATACATACACTGACTGACAAATAGTTATATGTATACCTTTCCAGAGGCATGCATTGTATATGGATTGAGTTATTCAGTTTTGGTCACTCATACTAACCAGAAAAATTACTCGTATGTATCTTGTAAAAGGGATGCCAAGCACGTTTTAATTATAATACGCGTAACTAAAGATCTGAAGTAACGATTTTAAAGGCCGCCTTGTTTCTTGAACGACGAAAAAAACCGTGACAAAACCAATTTAATTTTTACACAGTTTTTTTTTAGCTCCCGTCCCATATTGCTGACCTTATTGGCCGCTCTAGCTTCGCCACAGAACGTGGCATTAAGGCATTGAAACCAATAACCGTAAAACGACAATGGTTTGGCAGAATTTATAAAACAATGGGGTTATGTAGGCCCGCGTCGGTCATTCAACTTTCCTTCTAAAATTGGCGCGCATCTAAGTTTCAGGCGTCTGGCGGCATTGCACCGAAATTAATGATCTTTTTAAACACACTGAATTTTCCGCATTTTCTTGCCTGCTGTCAATCACTGACTTTTTCTTTTTTTAATCTATCTGCCAATTATGCCATCAATTTCATGTTTCTATAAAAAATATGATAGTCTGTTTTAAATTACAAGTTGTGCGTGCTAATTACAATCACGCTAATCAAGAAAATCATTGAAAACCAGTGGAAAAACAAAATTGATGTGGCTTTCTCTTTAATATTTCGATCACATTTGAGTGCAATCACACTTTAGTGAGAACTAAAAACATTAATCTTAAGACCGTACATCCAAGAAATCGCTATTTTAAATAAATTAATACATGCATTTGTATACATTTCTGTTACTTATTACCTATCAATACATTAGTGATTACAATACTAAATTAAAGTCAATCATTGCATTAGCCTAATTTAATCTCATATAAAAATTCCAAACAAGTTTTTCTAATTATTCTAATAAAACAAAAAATACCCCGCACATTTGATATAAAAGACCGTGAATGAGGTCGCCACATCAAGTCACTCTCGTTATCAGCAGTATGTCCGTTATCACATGATGACGCGGCTGACGTCAGCAGGTACACAGATCTGACGTGTCACTGATGCGGTAACCGATAGCTGATATGAACAATGCTGTAGCTTTTCCTAATTTTACAGTCAAATTACGATGTTAAAAAAGTGTAGATCTGAATTTGTTAGATTCTCTGTTTTCTACGTGTACATGAGTTTCTGCGAAAAATAGCCCTTCTTTGCTTTTTAAATAAGATGTCCTGAATTTAATTTAGAAGCAGATGCTTAAGCCATATTTTAGAGAGTTTTTCAACAGGTGATCATTCTCATATGGTTTTATTTGTCAAATGCATCAATAAGTGCACCATTTTGCAACCGTAGCTAAGAGTATCACGACTCTTGCTCTGTCTTTAGTAAAAGACATGAGACTGTACCTTTAAAAATATTTGAGTCTTTGTGAGTGATTTGTTCTAGAGAAGATTCTGTTCTGAGAAGATTTAGTAGTGTCGTTTAATTACTATTACTTTGTTTGGCGCGTGTTTTAGTTTTAGGAAAATCAAAATAAAAAAAACATTACGTCAGGATTTGATTACTCAGATTTTATAGCCTTTACTGTTTTATATACTCCGTACACACAAGATTTCTGGGCTAGATAACATAACAACTAAATAGTACAATTGACTTGACATACTCTTATTAAGTTAGGTAAGTATATTGTCCTTATGTGATAAAATCTAGTCTATCTAGTGTATAAAACTTTTGAACCAATTTTGACCAAATTTCACAATCTGTACTTTGGCGTCGGTTCAACTTATTGGTATACTTGTATTTTCGTGTTTACTACATACAGTTCGATGTATGTAGTTGCACTTCATATGTAAACAAAATAATGATTGTAATTAAACTAATAAATAAAAATTACTACTACAGACTGTTATATTCAAAATTAGATGGCTAGATGACTTTTAAAAAACATTATTAGATGTAAATTATTCTATAATCTAAAATTAAGATCATTATATCAACCTTGACCAAAGACCCTATCGTAATAATGAGCATGGTTATTATGGTCATAGACTACAGAAAAAATATGGCTGAGACACGGATATACGCTTATTTGTACGAAATAGCGAATGTTTCGGGGTTTTACCCGCACTATTCCCGTACCCATGGGTATTTTTGGGATCTAAACTATGCAATGTCACTCCTGGATTCTTTATCTTCTATCAATCTTCTGATTGTGTAACAATCATTAAATTTCTTTCACAGTTAACGTAATAATTCCTATTTATAATATCCGTCTTCAAGTGCAAATTTTCTTTTTTTTATATACATATATTTATCTGTATTATTCTTTCACTGATATTTCTTTATTATTTATGAATACATCAAAATGGATGGATGGATATTATACAAATTACCTGCATGATGTCTAAACTATTGTAAAGTCTATGCGGCCATAAAAGCATTTTTGATATGAAGATTACCGACTGGTTCCTATCCGGCATTGAAATTGAATAATTAATTCTATTAGATTAGTACTAAAGCTACAGGGGTCCGTAATTATACCTACGCTTAAATTGCAAGCAGCTGAAATCATTTAGAAAAAATACAAAAAACATAGGATATAATTGTTTTGATAAGTATAGCTAGATGCCCCACACCTCGTTAATTAGATAAAATTTGATTACTACTACTATCAATTAAGACTATCTAGTAAGTACTCATAATAGAGAAAACCGTATAAATCCCTTAAAGGCCGGGAACGCTTCTGTGACCCCTTGAGCGTGGCATGTTTCTATAGGCGTCGGTCATCGCTTAACATCACGTGACCCGCCTTGCCTCCCTCTTTCATAAAAAAAAAGAATCCTTCTCATAAGCGATGAGGTAGCGAACTATTACTAAGTATATGTACCTGAACTTCCATCACACAGATAAGCCCACAATTCAGCTTAGCATTTAGTTTCGAACCCCACCACTTTAGGCTCTGTTTACCGCGTAAGGGTCAGACGAAACATCAAACTTTAAATAAAAAAATGGAAAAATCTTTGAAGCCGTTTCGGAAGCATAATCACATACATATAATATGTTGATACATTGAATGCCCAAATAAGTGTAAAGAACCCTTTAGGACAACGGAAGAAGAGGCCACATACCAGAACTGCAGTTCTAGTATCTAATTTAGCCATGGAATCTCAGCTGGAGACATACTATGAGTAATTTATTCAATAATTCTTAGAATACTCAGTACACATAACCTATCTACCTAATACCTATGTGTACGAACTTTCATCTCTGATTTTATGAAATACCTATTTTTTTACTATTCAAATACATAATATATAATTCAATTACAATCTTCAAGGTCCATAATAAAACACGGCCATTGACATTTACTATACATAACTAATACTATTTCCTCACCAGTATCAGCTTAACTTAGAACATAAGTAAATAACAATGTATTTAAAACAAAATGGTGGACTGGTACCTGAACTAGGACTATTGCAAACATATCCGTAATAAAAATAAACAACATATTTACGTTTAAAAAAACGAGCAATGTGTCATCTCATACAGTACACTCACCCGTTTATGATTGACGTGTATCAATAGTAGACTCCATGTGTCAGCCCAAATATATTTGTTATGAGACAAAATCTATTACATATTATCTACGTCAAGGATCTACGGTCCACCTGCCATCGCTTTTGTAGCTTATTTAATTAATAGAACAAAAAGACTATTACAATATATAATTATGGTCACGAGCTCTCCAAATAATTACAAGACATTTAGAAAATGGATTACTCCATATAAGGAATCCCCATAATTTATAGAAGAGGCTTATGTAAGTTTGTGATGGCATGTCCTCCTACGCGAGCTGGTCGCCGCTCTGTCGCGACGAGGGGCGGCGCTCTAGGGTAATTGTATGTAATTGCTCTAAGGTTTAGGGTTACCTGTTCTAATTTGTAGGTAATCTGTATGTTTCTTGACAAAAGTATTTTCAAAACAAACCGTGATCTTATTAATTGTTCTTTTTTTGTTATAATTAAATTTAAACAACAACATCCTATCGATTAGGTTTAATGTTTTCTCCGGTAGTATTCATCTAGATCAAGAAATGAGATATCAATTTTGAAATATTTTAAAGTTGTTACATTATTGTACAAATCCCATACAAAATGTAAAAAAATCAACGAGAGTTATTATGACGATATTGAAACCAATGTTACTCTTATGCCTATCTCTATAATGTCATTCTTTACTTCATGGTTAATGGGAAAAATTGGCAATCCCGCTAGTTTCGTTGGACACTGATATTTCTCCAATATCATTGATTTAGAAATATACATAATACATTGTTTTCATAGTTAATGAGATAAACTGGCAACCCTACCGCAGTTTTGTCGGACACGCGAGCATTCGTCTAGCCATGCCCACGCGCAGAAAAACACACATTAAGCCTCCAACACTGCATCTAATTCAGAGGAAACACGGGTTTAATTTTCAATTTACTTTTTACGATTCCTATTTACATGTTTGTTTTTACGCTTACTTCTTGTGGCATTTTTCGTTGTTGTATTTTAATTTTTGCATGGATACTGATATCAGTACTTATGATAGTTTATACCTATAGGTTAAAAAGTGCTCTGGGTGCTACGTGAAATTATATCTCTATAATCGTATAATTTTTCGTATCAATCGTATAAGTTTTTTACAGTTCTTGGAAATAATATGAGTAAAACCAATACGGGTTATACAGACAATCTTCGTTGGTATTTAAAAGTTAATTAGAACATTGAGCCTCATTCTGGTTTTATTATGTCAATTATCAGTATATTGATTTATTATACACCAAATATGGAGTGAGAAACGCACGCAACAAGAGGAACCTGTGTGGCCTTACTAGTCAACGAGTATCGTATCACAAATATCATAAAATAACGAACGAATAGATTATACAAAGTATAAACATATGTATATAGGTAAATGTAAGAAACTAGTCTACTTGTATTAAAAAAATTAAACTCTCAAGTGCGATTAACTCGCACTTGACTGTTTTATTTTTTTTATATTTAAAGAGTTCCATACCTTTATCATCTCTATTATATCACAGTTAACATATTTAGGACATAACATATCCTAAAGAAATTATTGTCTTGTTACTTGGTAATATTCCCATAGATGTTGTATTCTAATTTTGAACAGTCTCGATAAGTTACTATGTAAAGAAGAAATAAACTCTACATAATGCCAAATGAAAAAAAGTACTGACGTGGTTCTGAAAACAGATAATCAATTATTAATAGATAGTTTATCTTATCTATGATCTAACTGCAATGCAGTAGCTGCACCCGTGTTCTCGTTATTTTGCGTTTAGCATCACGCTGACGTTGCACCTAGATTCGCACGAAATGGTTCGAGTGATGAACGATAAGCTAATTAATGATTATCTAATGTAAAATTATAACTAGTTTCCGAGAAATACGGCGTGGCGTGACAATTGTTTGTGCTGATAACGTGGCGCCAACCGGAGGAACTTTATTCAATATTTAATTAGTTTCATGAATGAATAATACCACTTTTATTAAAGAAAAGTATTTCAGCTTAAAGAAGTGTTTTCTTAAAAAATTACATGTTAGTTATTTTTATTTTTGATTAGTTTTATCATTTTAAAATTAAATTACAAAATCAGTTTTACAGCATTTTTATTTGAACAAAGAAATAATTTATAAATTACGTTTATGAGGTAATATTCAAATGTTTTATTATTAATCTTCGGTAAAAGATAAGTGTACCAATTATATTATTAAGTTGTTAAAATGTTCATGGAATTAGAAAATGATGCAGGTCGAAGAAGGGTCCTAATTCCGTCGCATGAGCTGGCGACTGGCGCCAACAGGGGGACTTGGCTTTAGATATTAATCGCCATTATCGTTTCGTTATTATTATTACATATATATATCGTTATTATTTAAATACATTTAATTTGTTAAAATTTTGCTACCAATGTATTTCAATTTAAAAGTTAAAACACAAAGTACGACACTAAGGGTATACCTGCATTTAATTACTTTTCCCTAAAATTTTCCTCAAATTACAGGGCCAAATTTTTCAGTTTAGGTATATATTTTATCGACTTATTTTAAAAGCTAATCTAAACCAGCGGTGTTTGATATCAACTGCTAAACATACGTATGAATTGAAAAGAGCAAACAATGAAGACTAAACTAATTCTTAAAGATATTTTTCGTATTAGGGTACTAAAAATAATAAAATATATACCAAGAAATAAAAAGACATTCAGAAAGACGTATTCGGCCCAGTAGGGTATCGATGTAGTTAGAAAACAAATATATGAAAAACGAAAAAGAATCGAATTTAAGATCGGCTCTACGAAATGCCATGTAATCCATGGTATCGCATTTCAGGTGGTGCGATCACAATCTTGCAACATCAATAACCGCGCGTGTCTGAACCAACCGTCAGCATTTTTTAGCGGGTCATTGTTTCTTGATATCCATTTTACCTCGAATTTTATTCTATTATGATTTTATTTATTAAATTGCATGTACAGGTGATTCGAATAAGTTTTTTCGACAGACAATGTCAAATTTTAGCTTATTTAGTTTTTTTATATTGTTTTAGTCAGCGCTATCAAATGTGTTTAGTAAAGCGAATATTTCCTTTATATCACTGGAACCCAAATTTTCAAATCACTCATTATAAATTTTACTATTAATTAATAATTTCAGAGATATTATCTCTTAAATACTCTATGCAAGATATGAAGAAATCGCCTCTTATGTATTATATATTAGTTAAGTAATCACTATACCAAAAGTCGCACGGAAATAAAAGAATAAAAATAAAAATTGGAACCCATTAGATTGTTACTGAAAACATCTGTTTGAAATTATGTCTCGAATCTATAGAAAGAAATAAACATAATGATAGTATTAACATCATTCAAATATAACAAACTAATTGGCCCTTATTTTTTACGTTGCACTAATGGGCTATTTATTAGCATTAAAAACTAGATGCCATATATTTCTTGCCTCGAATATCAGTAGGATGACAGGCAAAATGTCTCTGATAATTCGATGGTTTTGTACGTGTAAAATATGTTAATTTCATAGCCAAAGTGAAATGTTTATTTGAATACAAAATAGTAAACATTTTCTGGGATAGAAGCTTTAGGAATACAAATTTAATGCTTACCACATTAGCTTTTAAGTTTACCTTTAAAATAATGGAAATTGTGAGGCAGTTTTCCCGTTATTATTGTTCTGTATTTTATTAACATAATGATGTTTCGTTTAAATTTTTATCGCCCAAAGGTGTAGTTTTAGTGTTTATCTGAAAACTAATTCTACATGAATGTTTCACATCCCATCTAATAGTTATTTGCCAATCAATTACTTATAAAACAGAAACCTAACAAACTTGATAGGATAGACACTATTATATCGCGTATTTATTGCTGAGGTTAGGATGGACCTAACACCGGAGATGAAGAATAAATAAAAAATGTCAAGACCGATTAGAAAAACCCACAAGTCTTCTCTCATCCAATTCGGGCATAATTTTGACACATTTAAACATATTTTTATTTTACAAAATAAAGTTTTAAAATAATTTTTGAGAACTCTAAAATCCTTTTTTTCGACAGGTATCTACTCTCATCGACACATGGACCCCAGTCAGGTGCAAGTTGTAACGCCGGTAAAGGTGACCCGTGATGGGGAGCTGGTCTCCCACGCGTTAGAACACAGCCACGAACACGGACACGCGCGCGCACGACGAGACCTGCACGCGCGGGAGCACGAGCTGCAACACTCTGTACATTACAATCTCACCATAGACGGCAGGGATCTTAGGCTGGACCTACGGTGAGTTCAGTATAAAATTTCTTTATATAAAAACTAGCCTACCGTGCCCACTTCGTTGGGCATTTAAATATAGCCTATAGCATTCCTGAATGGTGTAGCTTTCTGATGTGATTTTTTTCAATCGTTTCTTTAGATACTCTTTGTAGAAATAGTCATTAATTTAGTTTGTTTATTCAAATTTTTATTAAGATCAGACTTTAAAAGAGTGGCATTAAAAACTTGTCTGTTAAAAATAAAAAAATTATGAAGTATATATAATAAGGCTTGATTAAAATTGAAGATTATGTTTCCATTAACGAATTAAATTTCTCAGATGTTCTTCAAATCAATATCAATACTACACATAAACAAGCAGGCCAAACTGTAATCCGTGTTGCATGATAGTCAAGGCATATAATAAAGTACCTAATCAACTGGCATGCAACCTGTTGCATAATAGCTTCGTATTTCATTCGTACATTCACCGTCCTTTACATGACAGCTTTGTCAATAAACTCATGAATGGCTTCCACCTCAATGCTGATTCCCTTTGCAGGGCTTATGTCTCTCACACATGCCAATCTCACAATAATAGTAAACAAATCAACTTGAAATGGTTTATAGGTGAAATTGAGGTTAGGTTTATTGTTAATAATATATGGAAAGATTAAATCTATTTTATTACGTACAAGTGGGTACTTAAAATTGGAAATTAGCTGTATGCTTCTTATGTTTATTAAGCTAGCATATGTATGTTTAACTTGGCAAAACTCTAGCTTTAACTTGGCAAAACTTGACTGTTCAAGATATTTTAGAATTAAGTTACACGTTTTAATTTATTATAATAATATGCCTTATATTATTATATTATTATAATATATGGTGGAGGCTATGGCGATATATATGCTATATATATGGCGATATATAAAAATTAACAGTCATTTTACCAATAATCAAAATTAAACATGTATTATTAGATACATATTGCCTTAGAAATTATATATAGGTCCTTGCTGAAAGTGTTTCTGGCTCAGTGAGTTTTAACTAAATATCTAATAAATAACACTTTGTAAATAATAAATACTACTACAACATAAGATTTTTTTTACTGTTTCATCACATTTGTGTCCCATTTGCATTAAGCAAGGTAAAACAAATAACGGGATCTCAAGTTAGCTTACCTCTTGACAATCAGTATTAAAAAACATATTTAAAAAAACAATGATGTTCTTACACCATTACTGTTAAAACCTGGGAGGGCATTGATCGCAGTAAGGTATACGTTCTGATATTGTCGCCTCTTTCAAATCTATGCAAATATTTATCTAAACTTTATCTCTCTCGACAGTTGATAAATTTCCTACAAGATGCTCTCTTACTGCCAATGTGTCGAGATAATTCCGGTAATATTTCATTAATCTAGATTATTTATTATAAGTCTGTAATAAGAATGAAATTTTTTTATGTTATTAGAATACAATGTAAATAAATGTAAGAACAAGTACAAGTAACCTGTTTAAAAAAAAATAACAAACAACAATAAGATTGTATTGGCACTAATTTTGTTCCAGCAAAACTAACTGACATAATTTAAATTTCGTTTTAACTCATTTGACCTCTAATCTGATGTGGTAACCACCGTTTACTATGTTTGTTATCTCGATTGATATAGTAAAGATTTATAAATCATTTTATGTGCCTCGTTGTTCTTTTAATTTTCTTAGCAATTTTTTGCGTTTCGCTCGCCCACATAGAGCACAATAGTACAAAAAGCAAGGAGTTTAAAATAATCAATCACATCCAATCAGACTCAGTGGGCATGATAGAAGATTTGATTGAGAAGTGACAACTTCTATTCAATTTTCGAATGACCATGAGTCGTGGCAACCATATAATTTGCTTGTTCATTATTACGCTATTTATTTCACTATGCTGACGGTAAATTGCTGTCGTTGTTAACTTTATTACTCTAATAATATAGATAGTTTCCATTCATGTCAATTAAACTATAACCTGTTAGCTCAATAAGGATAAAGTAGTGACAGGTAGTTGAGTAGCTGTGGTATAAAAATGTTTAAGATTGTTCAAATCATAAATCGATAATAGCGACAACGGCTTCGTGCGCCGCTAACTGTCAAATTAATAACTGTATTGAAAATGATAGATATACACATTTTATTCTCAATCTAATTTTTCTTATTTTCTCCGTTGTGACAATCAAACCTCTTCTGAAAGCTTATTTTTGCCAATAATGTAAATATTTCTTTAATATCATTGTACAATTTTATAAATTTACTATTCTATTATCTACATCGTCTCCATTTTTTCAAGTCCCAATACGCTTCGTAATCTTTATCGACATCATTTTCTATTTGTCACTTATCTAAAACTTGTTAACATTGAATAAATACACGTAATACACAATACACGTAATCTCAAATTTTCATCATACATTGATGTTTTTTATTCGATATCCTCTTTCTGCAATCTTTAATCAAACANNGTGTACATGATGTTTAAGATATAAATCATCTCACGATCTTGAACTGCGATCATTACAAGTCAAGTGTGACAAGAAAGTTGTAATAACATAATGACTGATGGTTTTTCTCAAAGGTCTCATAATGCACCCGGAGCGTGCAAGCGACGCGTGGCGACCTTGAGACGGTCTCTGGATTCGACGAAATAAACATAAATCTTCGTAAATCTGTCTGTCATTCGCACATACTCGTACATCGAGTAGACTGGCACGCTTGTCTCATAGGCTCTATAAAAACCTAGCGTGCCATTACTCTTTTGCCTACTTTGTTGTCAGATGAATGATTATATAATAGGAACACCTCCATCTTTTGTCAGACGTAAATTAAAAGTGCGACTAGCATTAGTTTTCTTCGAATCGATAGTTTTATTTATTTTTTACGCAATTACTCCGGTATCTTTTAGCGACAATCTCATATAAAATATATAAAAAATTGCTTGAGCGCTTTTGAAAAAATATAGCAAAAATGACACGCGCAGAAAACTATTAATCATCGACGGCGCGGAAGCGGTTACGGTGAATTGTTTAAATTTTTATTTAATGACAAATATTGTAATCTTTTGTATTCGTTTGTACTATATGTATTATAATCATGAAATCGATTTTAAGTAAATAATTGCATAATACAAAATTAGATACTTTTAAAATTTCCGTTTGACTTCCGCCGTCTTAAATACCAGTTTTAATGAACTAAATTGAAGTATTGCTACGATAATTTGAAAACTTAAATACATACACTTGTGTACTCTACTTGATATAACTCTGTCATCATTCCCCTTTACAGACTTGGTGACCATTCTAATTATATCACAAGTTTCTTGGTAAGCTTTGTAAATTAAGAACAGCATAGGTATCTTATCTTCCTTGTAATTAAGTAAGTATGGTATAAGAGAAAAATTATTTTCTTGGGTTCTCTTACGGATTTCTCTCATTGATGGTAATTATACGCATAAGTCGGTTGTTGATAGGTAGTAAACGTCGCGATGCATTTAAAATTTTAATCTGTTTAATGAACATTAGTTTCGAAAAACATTGTTTACTTTGGTAATAAGTATTTAGTTTGATCAGTACTTGTTGCTTTTTTAATTTAAATCTAAAATAGACGTTATTTTAGGTTTATTTTTTTAAATTTACTGCTGAATGTTAATGTCGGGCCTAAACAAAATCTGTAATTTTATTTATCCTGACTATAAAATTCACTGTATCTCTATTAGAATACTGACTCTAATCTCGTAATTTGTTTCTCTGATTTACATACATAA
>JADGIL010007447.1:331-15647 GCA_020352625.1 Cactoblastis cactorum | reverse complement strand
CAGCTCACCAATCTTTTGTGTCCTTTTTTATATGATAGGGAAGATAGCTAACGTTAGTCCCTACATTTTTTTATGTCAGAGGGAGGCAAACGAGCAGGCGGGTCACGTGATGTTAAGTGATCACTGCCGCCCATAGACGACTGCAACACCCGCGGGATTACAGGGACGTTGTCGGCCTATAAAAAACCCCCGCCCTCCCCATTTGCAAAGCAGGCTGTGTATTTAAACCTTCATATTTATTCTAATTTTATAAATATAAAAAACATCCTTAATCTTACAAATCTAAACGTTCCTTAAAAAGCTTTAACAAGACGCTACGAGAAACTACAAAAATTAATAGAAAAATTACCTCTTACTCAGAAACCAGTAGCTAATATTACCAGTAAAGAAGAGTATTGAGACACTGACAAAATTTTGCACCAGGTCTCCAATGTTCTGAGCATCCACTGCTTGGAATACGATACTGCCCACCCCGTACACGTAGATGAGCAGGCTGATGTGTATAATCCAGAATGGTGCTAAAATTGATATCAGAATCATTGCAGTTTGGTCAAAATGATTATCCGTAGCTTTATCGTAATTAATCTATACATATAATGAAATTGTAACTGAGCTATGTATGTCTGTACAAGGGAGATATTTAGGAATAAAATATATAGGAGCTCTTTATAGGGCCTATAGAAGTCAGACCTATTATTTTTAGATTTTTTGTCTGTCTGTATGTTGTACACGCATCACACAAAAACTACCGAACGAATTTGGATGAAAGGCACAGAGATAAGACTACGACCTAGAATAAAAGATAGGCTACTTTTTATCCTGAAAAAACGTATGGTTCCCGAGGGATATGTTTCGTAAAATCTACGCGGATGAAGACGCGGACACTAGCTAGTGTTAAATAAAAAGCAATGTGTTATCAACCTAAGGTACGTTATTATCTTTCAGTATTTTAATAAATTTAAGAAGGCCTTGAAAATGAATGCCGTGTTCAGGCAACTTATCTGTTAAATCGTTGTACAGACGAATCTAACGAGAACTGGTGAATTACTTTCCATTCTTGTTCAAAAAAATTTGTTTTTGAACAGTTTGCATAGGTATCTCGGTATTCTTGATGGAACATTATATGCAATTTTACTGAAAAATATAGGATTATCAATTTATTCGTGATTTTGTGTAAATACGACATATCTAGATAAATGCGATGCACAGAAAGCGCATCTAGACGGAAATATTTTCAGAATAGGACGCAATTAGTCTTTGTAATTTAAAACGTATGATAGGAGGATCTCACTTTCTCTATTCTGTTTATATGTATGCTGGATACCAGTGCAGTACGCCGGTTTACTTCTTACATAGCTATTATTAAATAGAATTGTTGAAGAGGGGGTTTTAAAGTCTTTAGTAGTATTTCTCAGAATAAATCCTAATGATTTATCTGCCTCTTTCATGATTTGATCAATATGGTCTGTAAACCGCAGTTGGCTGTCAAAAATGATTCCTAGATCTCTAATAGTATTAACTTCTTGTAGTTCATCACCATCTATTGAATATTTTATTTGTTCCTGGTGAATTAACATTTTATTGATAATACACCATTCATGGATGTCCTCCTGCAGGTATTTAGAGTCTTCCAATTTAGTCTACTTAAGATCATCAGCGAAAAGATATACCCTACAATGTTTGATATTCTTTGCCAGATCGTTTATAAATAAATTGAAAAATAAGGGTCCCAATACCGAACCTTAGGGGACATCAGAAAGTGCAAAATTTGTGCAGTTGTTCATTATCCACGACCACTCTGAAAGGACGTTGCTTGCTCAAAAATAATTTATGGTTCATCTTGTCGAACGCCATGGAAAAGCCTGTATAGACTGTATCTACTTGTAATCCCTGATCCACAGATTCCATTAAATCTGTATTAATAAGCACCAAATTCGTGTTAGTAGATCTTCGAGCTATAAAATAATGCTGTTCACAGATAATATATTTTTCTATGGCCATAGATGAAAGCATGTACCATTGATTCAAAGATCTTTGCCATTGCAATGTGTTCCTTTTTGCCATTTTGTAAATAAATAAATTGAGATATAATATCAGTTTATATTATCTATGTATATAGATACGGATAAATGGACAGACAGTGTAGTGTTATGGCACTATAAAATTAACTGAATGATGGGCTTTTAATAGAATAGATTCAGATGTAACGACAAGTTCTATAGATTACTAAAGATGGAATTGATGCCTACGTCAGTAGCAATTTAAGTCATTTTTGTCTATAGGATTTTAATCAATATAATTCCATCTACAAATGTTGATTTCAAGTTAACAAATGATAAATTAATATCGCATGTATGAAATAAAATGAATGATTGACGACTCTAAATTTTAGAGAAAAATGCTTAATACTATGTGAAATGCAAAAAAATAAAAACTGTCCTATTCATGGTTTTATTTTGAAATGTCCTGTATTAAGTCATGTGCTATCATATAAATTCGGTGAGAGGCTATATTCAATATTATACATAAAACTACAAAACCGTCAATTAAATAACGAGTTGTTATTAAACAATAATAATTTTGTTATAAGAATTGAAGTAAAGGTGAAAGGAACAGAGCACCATAATTTTAGTACCAATCACTTATAATTTTAGCAAATTGCATAAAAATCTTGACAACTGCAATGGTGATTAAATGATTCGAGATATCTAACAAAAGGCACTTCAAATAGCAGCAACAATTAGTAAAAAAAAAAAACTACTGCAAGGTTACAATCACAATATTTAAAATTGTAAAAATACTAATAATTATAAAGTAAGACCTCAATTTACTTGTAAATTGTTTGTACTGAACTAAACTATGAACTAAGAAGTACTATGAACTAATTTATATCGACACATTATTAAAATTACGTATTTACTAATCAATATTAAATAAAACATTTGTACAAGTACCAATTATGCTTCAGCTTCAAATCAATTATTATTGAAAACTTAAAATTAGGTTAAAATTAAGTCACAGAATCACTGGCAAGGCTTGGTACCCCTCAAAAATTATTCCGGTGTCCTTCATAAACATAATATGTTTGATAATTGTCATATTTACATTTTATTTTATAGCCTCATAATATTTTCTAAAGATTTCATGCACGTGATTGAAGCGTATTTATAGTAGAACTATCTAATTTAGTTTTTGTGTTTGTGCAAACAATTGGTTTCCACCAAAAAAAACAGAGTGTTTTTGCAAACGTTCTGTCAATGTTTTAACAATATTGAATAGGTAAGCCCAATTACGAGTATACTGGGTGGGGTAAGCTATTAAATTTTATCCCGTAATTAGCTAGATTAAACATCTGCAGTAATAAAAGCTAGCTATTGCCATCATTTTAATAATGACATTAAAAAGTATAGTCATATTAGCGACATCATTCTAAATACCTACGTATCGTATCGTAATACATTTATTTCAGTAAGCCCAATTAGAATAATCTCAAATTAATTACAGAACATATTAGAATTGTGTAAGTTTAAAGTATAAAAATTATTTTCTATAAATATAAGAGAGAGTAAGGTAACTTCAGACGTCATGGACAATTTACGTGACAATAAAATGATTAATGTCAAACAATTTTCTAATGCCTTTATGATATTCATATAAATGTTTAATAGCTACAATCGATCACAACTCGAAGTCAATATTTAAACGTCGCTATCCAAATAAAAAGTGCTTCTAATAGTATGGGCAGAAGCATTGTTTACTATCATATTAATATACTTTCATAGTAAATACTTAAAACTAAAAGTGGAATATTATTTAAATAATATCATAAAAAGGATTAAAATGAAGTCTATTTTTAATACTGCCGAAAATGATGAAACAATGTGAACTATCAAATATTATTAAAAACAATTAATCTGTTGTAGCTTAATTTTCTTAAACGACAAAAGTTAGTATTTTGAAAAATCTTATCTAGGTTTCTTCACTGCAAGTAACTAAGTGATTTAGTAGCACTGTATCAATGAACTGATATAACTTCATCACTTTTTACAGTAGTTTAATATAACAAAACAATATAATTATTGTAAAAAAAATGATTTGCTTGCAATTGTAAACATAGAATTCGAATTAAATGCCAAGCTAATACTGTCAATACATTATTCCATCACATTATTCAAATATAACTGCCAATATATTCAAAATTCGGATCACATATTCATCACTTCATAAATGGTAAAGATATCAAAATTCAAGGCAACTGATCAGTCTGATCGAGCAATCAATCAAATGAATAGTGATGTGAATACATCACTAAAACAATTGAAACATATCACACACACCCATATTCGTACCAAATCGCGGATTCCTTGGAGTTTTCAGGCTTTTCCGTGCGACTGGGGGCTCTTCTGTCGTGTCGCGTGTCTGAATCTTGATCGTCGACAGCGCGGGAGTGGTCTGTTCGTTGAATGTCGTTCCTGTCGTTTATAGTCTGGCAGGCGCCGTCGCCGATCACGGTGGAGATACGATTGTAGACAAGGTAGGTGGGCGGCTCTTTGATGGGCGTGCTTTGCGGCTTTGAGTTGAGTGTCACGTCGGGGTTGTCGTCTGCCACGTATACGGTGCGCCTGGTGCCGGCTGTACCGAACACTGGTGATGGTGTTGAAACTGTAATGAAATGATTTATTTACATTAAACATGGTAAAAGTTGTCAAAAATAATTATAAGGATCAGCATGTCTCTATTAAAATTGCATGTAAATATTTATAACAAGTGCAAAAAATTTACAAAATGGCAATGCAATAATTATTAAGCACAAAATTATAAAATACTTTTGCTTATTTTGTGGTCCAAAATTCTTTCATGTTATAGAAACCGTGGTCCAAGAACTACTAAATAATAATATTATGTTAATTACGACCCTCCACGGTTTCACCCGTTCTAATTTTTTTCTCATAAGAATATCGGCGGGATAGCAATACTGTGACATGAATGAGTAACCTAGTTTAAAAATTATGAAAACGTGAAAAAATGGTTCAGTAGTTTTTATCTATTATAAACATATAAAATTTATCTAATCTTTGATGTATTAGCATGTAGTGCATGAATAGATTGATTCTCTTACCTGCTGGCAGTCCTGTATCTCCTTCTAGTCCTTGATAACTATTGCGATGTGAAGACGGTAAATTTTTATGAGGTCGCCTCCTCAAAGAAGCTCTTATAAGGGCATCGTCTCCGCCTCCACTGTGCATGGACGTGGTCGACAGTCGTCTAACGAAATTATTATCGTTCAACCTCGAATCTAAGCTAGGGATAGATCCACTAATATCGGTATTGTCAGATTTCTTCAGGAGCTTATCATCAAATCTTCTACTAAAACTAGAATCTGAACTGTGTCTAGGGGATTCAACACTTGGATTGGAAGACCCTGGATCATGGTCAGATATTTTGGATATTTTTTCAATATCTTGGCTGCCCGGATCAGACTCACCAGATTCAGACCCGGCCAGTGTTAATTGTGATTTGGAACGACTCGCATCTTCTATCCTTTTGTTATTTCTAGATGGAACCTTATTTATTAAATCTGTACCAGCCTTACGAACTCTTTTAACAAAGGAAGCACCAAAACCGCGCCTTTTTGTGGTACAATTGTCCAGCTTTTTATAATGTTCCATTATTTTCTCTTCCAATTTTTCCTTCTGGCGACACAGGGCATTAACTTTATCGGCAAACATCTTTTCTTCCTCGTGATAATGCTGTTTGTCTTTCAAGGAATGCGCTAACAATTCATGATACTGAGTTAATAGTTGAGATACATGATCCATCAGAGATCGCCTGTCTGCATCCAAACTTTTGTTCATTTGAACCAGCATTTCACAATGCTGATTTGTCTTATTTATCTCTAATTCCATGCTCGTGATTATCTCAATTTTAGTATTCATTTCACCAGACATTTCTGTATTTCTTAACTTTAGCTGTGTTACTTCACTTCTAAGATTTCTATATTCTTCCTGCATATTTCTGTACTCATTTTTAAGCCTGTCACTAGCGGTGAAAAGATTTCTAAAGTCATCCTTTAATTTAGAGTGTTCAGCTCTAAGATTTGTCAAATTTCGCGATTCTACTCTCAAATTTTCTCTTTCTAGTTCATAATCTATTATTCTCTTTTCAGCAATTTCCAATTTTTCTTTCAATTCTCTATTTTCTAGTTTCAAATCTCGGAGAGCATTTTTTACTGGTTCTCTTTCACTAAGTAACAATTCATATTCACTATTCAATTGTTCATGAAGTGTCTGTAAGGCAACTTGATCTCTTAGCAGATTATCTTGTTTATCTTTCAATACTTCCAATTGTTTTATAATTTCTTCCTTTTCTGCAGCTAACTGACTATTGGCAAGTTGTAAAGTCATTTGTTGCGAAATTAAAGAACCGTTTTGGGAATTCAATGTAGCAACATTTACTTGTAGTTTTGCATTTTCAGCTTGACAGTTCTCTAGAGATGCTTGAAGGGCAGCTAAATCAGACGTCAATTGCTCTATTTGGGGATTAATTAAAATCTCATCAAAGTCATCTAACTTCTCTTTAAAATCACAATTACAAGGAACAAATTTCATCAAATTAGCTTTAGCAGCTATTTCAGATATCAACCCTTCGTGATCACTATTTGTTATAATTTTTTCTAGTAAATCTTCCACACTCACTTCCTTAGAAATTATTTCAGCAACATTGATTCCAATTTTCTCCATACAGTTTCTTAATCTATCAAAGTTTACTTTTTCAGTAATTAAATCCTTTTGTAACGTTTGTATAGTTTCGGAATCAACCTTCTTTTGCGATTTTAATTCTTGTGTTTTTTGTTCTAAATCTTGAAGTTTGCTAATTGTTGTTTGCCCAATTTCAACTTCTCTGACAAGTCGTTCAATTTCCTTTTTCTTTAATTCAATCTCTGTAGTCACTTTATCAAGTATAACATCTTTTTCTTCTACTGCTTCTCTTAGTTTATTTACTTCCCTTTGCAGATTATGTGCTTCTTTTTCACTGTAGGTTAACTTCGTCTTAAGTTCTTCAGTTTGTATTATTAATGCGGTTACTTTTTCAGCCTCTGGTTTCAAAATATTTAGTTCCTTCGTTCTCGCATCTAATGTCTTTTCTAAATCATCAGCTCTTCTTTGTATCGAATCACATAACATCTGAATTCGCTGTTTGTCTTTGGTTAATGATTCTAAATGTTTTTCAAAGTCCTGCAGTTTATTCTTCTCTGAGTCTCTGTCAATGGATTGCCGATCTATGAAAGCCTTTTGGTTATCTAACGAGTCTTGTAATTTTCTGTTTTCTTCTAATGCATTTTTAAAAACATCTTCCAACTCGCCATTTTGTTGCATTAATCGATTGCAATTCTCTTGTAATTGCTCACATTTTAAGCTAAGTTTCTTCTTTTCTTTCTCCAGTTCCAATATTTTATCACCAGTCTCTAACAGCGATTGTTCTCTTAAGTTGTCAATAGTGGTCAATAACCTCTTATTTTCTAATTCAAGTTTTAAAGCTCTCGCTTGTGCATTACTAGTCAGTTGCTCAGATAAACTATTTTCACCAGATTCTAGAGTGCTCTCACATTCATTGTCAGTATCCAAGTTACTATTATTGCTCTCACTGAGTATTGATTTCGTAATATACTGTAAATGATTATTTTCTTCTATAAGTTCTTGGATCTTTTGCTGATCTGCGTCCCTCTCCTAAGAAATAAATAGAAGCAAATTAGGTTTCCTATAATATTTTTAAATTAAGTAGTAAGTTTTTAATATTTATTAGACCTTCACAGGCACTTTTCACGTTACCAATTAATAATAACATTTAAATCTCATTCCAACATAGCTGGAATGAGATTTACCAGCATTTCAGAACAACCATTGCTGAGAAATGGCGAAACGAACTCAAGCTTTTAAGCACAAACTTGCGCTATATTATAAGTAAGTACTAAAAAACTGATGAATCAAAAGCACAATAAACTGGTCCACTTGAATAAAATTATTTTGACTTTAAAATAAACTAGCTTTTCCCGCGCCTTCGCTTGCGTCAGGGAGGGAATAGAAAGAGACAAAAAGTAGTCCCTGTCACTCTCCAGCTCCTCATAAAAAATCAAACTAATCCGTTGTCCCGATTTGACGTGAAAGATGGACAAACAAACACACTTTTCCATTTATAATATTAGTATTGTTACGAACCAAAGCTATGTCGTTGGCTTCCCGTTTCAACTTGATCATAGCAGCCTCCAGCGTCAGACACTGGTCAGCTCGTCTCCGCGCTCTCTGCAATTGTTCCTCTAAGGCATCTCTGGTTTCTATCAGTGCTTTATTATCTTCCCTGAGCTCTGTCACTCTAGTCTTGTAATATTCAGCGTCAGCGAGACGATCGCGGTAGCGCTGCATCTCCTGCTCTAACCTACAATTAGGGTGAAACATTTTATTAGAATCGCGTACAAAATCATATCGTATACATATAAAATAAACTATCAGACCGTGCGTCTATATTCAGTGTTTGCCCGATGCTAACACTGACACCTTGAGCACCATTCCAAAGCTTATGCCCGCGACGTCGTCTGCGCGTAAATACTTTTGTCAATATCTTGGGTTCTAAGCTGTCAATATCTTGGGTTCTAAGCGGCATATTAATGAAACTAACACGATATTTTAAGTTAGACCGTCTCCAATACAACTGTATTAACCGCATCAAAATCCATCTAGTAGTTTTTGCGTGATGCGACAGACAGACAAAAATTCTAAAAGCAATCGTTTTATGTGTATCCTAAAAAAACCTTTTTTTCTTAATATCTCCCATTAGCAGACATAGCTCGGTGCAAACAAGACACAGATACAAACAAAAAGTTCTGATTTAAATTAAAGTACCTGGGAGACCGACTCGGTATTTTTATGCCATCAGAATCTGTATGAAATTAACTAATAAGCACACTATTAATATTATATTTAAAATGATAAACTACGAAAATATAGCATTTGTTTTTCCAAACAAAAAAATTGTATATAGTTGGGAATCGAACCTAGAACGCCGCCGTGATAGGCAAGCACATTGACCACTGGACCAACAATTACGATTAGGTTGAGGCGAAATTATCGTACCCTATATATGGAAATATACTTTTGTGTGAACATATGAGAAAAACGAATTTTCCCAGACTTGGGACCGAACCAGATCTACTTTTTTGCCTCCTTGAGCACCTATATACCAAATTTCAACGAAATCGTTAGCCGTTTCCGTATATTATATATTGCTCGTTTAATAGTATAGGATAAATAAAAAAAAATTACATATTGTAGTTACCTGTCACACCTATCCGCCTTTTCTCTGAGCGCATCAACTTCGTCCCGGTACGCTGCAGCCTTCCTGGCTTCGTTGAACCACTCCTGGCTGTCAGCGCGAAGTTTATTTAACACCAACTTGGTATGTTCCAGTTCTTCCCGACATTCTGACAGTTGCTCCGACTTTTCTTCTCTAAAATAGTTCAACATAGTCTAATTAGATCTTTTTTTACCTGGTAAATAAAACTTGACTCCATCTCATCATCAAAATAGGATAGATTTAGAAAATATCAGTACCTTTTTACCTTTATAAAATGGTGTATAAAACGTTGTTTATAATAGTTATATAGTTGTTTTATTTATAGCTCAATATTACTCACACATGTACTTTAAGTGGAATCCTCTTTTTTGTTTTCAAATATATACATATATATTTGATCACAATTATTTTTATTTTGAAAGCCTTTGTGTATCACAACTCGAGTTGTGATACTCGTGGCTCATGCTTTAGTCTACCCCACGCGAAAAGCCATAAAAATGTATCCGTATTTTTTTATTAACTAGGTGACACGGCGAACGTCGTACCGCCGTATTTTATTTGTCTAATCGCGACTGAGGAGAATAAAAATTGCAGTTTTATTTTTTATAAATTTTCTTATACAATGAGGAACACATACATTTCGGCGATTCATTATTATTTATATAATAATATATTAATAATAATAGCATTTAATATGTAAAATACACAAAATTCTAATCAATTTATCAATTCACACTCACAATTCCTGCCTCTGTTTCCTCAGTCGCGCTTTCCAGTCTGCGAGTTCCACGGCCAGATGTTGACTCTCCCCGTTGTTCTGACTGACGTTCTGCGTCGACCGACTCTTGGTCTGCTTCTCATTGTCGCTGTCACACAAACCCTCGTTGAGCGCCAGAGATGCCCAGTTCAGCAAGTAATGATCCCGTTCTTTAGCTAGTCGCCGCATGTGGTTAAACATAGTCGGCGATTGAAATAGGTCGATCGCGTCCGGTGTTAGCACGACAGTTTGCATGTCGGTTACCTGATGGAAAATCGTTTTTAAGTTTTATCTATACAGCTCTTTTTAAAATAAAAACATAAAAAATGAGCAAGAGACTTAAGTGATTAGTTTGTTTTAAATTAGAGTGATAAATTGTGTGTATGAAATGGATGTATGTAATAGGGCTTTCTTTAGAAAATAGTGCCAGTACGACTTTTAGAGATACCTAATATATACAAAATACTTGTACATTCTGAAGTTAATAATACTTTTCATGGAAAAATATATGAACAATGATGGCTAGAAATTATATTTTATCTTCTTAAAATCGTAACCTTTTGTAATCAGGTAAACAGCCGTAACTAACCAAATTGGCAACGTTTATTTATGACGTCAGATTGGTAAACGCGTAAGATAAATTATGGACCTGAAGTAGTTACGACCATGTTACGACATTTTGACACCACATTGCGGACAAGGCCGTGATTTAGTGGACATGGCGCCGGCGCACGGAGCTGCGGACATCAATGCTACATTAGACGAACAACATAAAACGAAACTGCAAATGAGTCATCTGCATTATTTTGCGCTCTAAATCCGAATTATAAAACAATTGACACAATAAAATCCATCTTATCATATAGTTTAAGTAGATTTTTATCGTTCTGCGCATATTTTTTTACAATTAATACAATAGTTAAGCAATAAGCTTCTAGCGACCGTCCATAAATAATAAGTATGAAATTTAAACAAGTAATTAAATAAAAAAGCCGACACATTATTGAAAGCACACACGTCAAACTAATTCCCTTATTTATGCGTCGAGAGTAAAAAATAATGTTAAGAACAATTTTGATTAACTCACTTTTCTAACAAAACAAACAATTATCCAAATCGGTTCACCCGTTGGTTATCATACCAGACATAATGACACACACACACACATCAAACTTATAACATCCCTCTTTTTGTGTCGGAGGTTAATTAGCCTATGCCACTCCTGGATAGCTTACCAATGGTGATTCTTTTAAATCTGACTTCACCAGATTACACACCTTTCACACAAACTCAAACATTTTCTCTTTACAGTATTGCAGATATAGTAGACTAAATAGATGATCTACATACAGTGATATATCTATTAATTTAAGATGCAAGCATGAATTCGCGTCATTTCGCCACGAAACAATTGCATATCTTTACACAAAAACATACGGTGTCGTCGGTTTATCTTTCTAATGGGCCGCGTATTCACACTTTTATTTATTGCGGTATTGTACCACGGTGGAAGAGCTCAAGAGATGTTTCATCTTGTACACCGTTCGTCAACCCTATCCATAACCCTCCTTCTATCGCAGTCGGGTAAATAATTTAGGCATAAAAATATGTACAATATGTACTGGGTACATAAAAAATTCAAAATGGCGAATTTATGACGTCATCAGGATGAAAATGTTTTCCCTCAAAACCCATCGAGTGGGGTATCAAAATGAAAGGCTTTCAAAAGCGATTCTAAAAACAACTTGACTGCAAATGCTACTGACTGACTAAAAAGGGGAAAACAAGCTTTGTATATATTTCAAATAATTGCAGACGGGACAAACCGATCTACGAGACATTGTTGTATCTACCAATTTGTCTCGATTAAATTTGTATATATAGTCAGTCATTACCATTTGCAGTCGGGTATTTTGCTTTTTTTTTATAGTTATTTTTATTATTAAAAATTTAATAATCATACCTGCTTAATACATTCCACAATGTTATGTTGTAGTTCAACATCCAACTCTTTTATTCGTGTGATGAATAGTTCCTTGTTTGGGCACTGTACTGCTGCTCCAAGCAACAACAGTATCAGTAGCTTCATATTTTCCAGGCCTTCCCGGGACTCCGGAGCTTTTCCCATGCAAATACATTCTGGTACAACCAGTAGTGTCATACCCAACTCTTCTTCATACAAGGCTTTTACATTTTTTACTATAGAATCAAAGTTTTTAATTCGCCCCAATATGAGGGCTTGGTCTTCTAAACCAGCCAATTTTGTGATGTGAAATGACGGCTCTGGGTCTATTTGGAGATACAGCTGGTGCAGAATTTCCCCATCGAAGAGAGATCGATATTCTGCCACAAGGTCCGGATTTGGAAGACATGATTTTAGCTGTAATAAGACCATTCTTTAGAATTTTGACTGATATGAAATATATGATGGTGAATGGTGGTGGTTATTCACCATCCACCTTAGACCTGCTCTTGCTTCACTCTGAAAATCCAATAAAATGCTACATATAAAAAGTAATCTTAAATTAATTTAGTAATAATACTTGTGCCTACATTTAGCTACAAAACATACACTAATTATTAATTTATTAAAATATTATCAACAGAAAATATCTTAATTCACTAGATTACTCAATTTAAATATCTAGAGACAATATTAATATAAAGTAATTTAAAAAATTAGAAGCCATTTGAATATTAAATATTTATAATTAAAAAAGTTCTGGAAAATATACAGCTTTAAGAATTGTGCTGAGTACGTCAATGATCAGAGATGATACATATATGAGATGATCAGATGAAAAATGTGGCAGTTTATTATCGAGATGGAGGTGTTACATTAAAACGGCATTGTGATAACCACAACAGATTTCTTGTATTATGATCTGAATAGTTCATGCATTTTTTATTTAAACATGCACTATATGAAATCTAAATTCTTAAATTTATTATTTCAATGACACAAATTCTAAAAATTACTGTTGACCTAAAGACTCCTCATTTTCTTAGCCCAGTTAAAATATTATTACATTTTAGTATAGATAAATTGGTATTTAGGTCAGATATTCTAATCAATTAGTTTTATCAATGCTGCTAATGTGATTTGTAGTTTGTTGTTACACAAAATTCACAAGCATTGGATAGTTAGGGAAAACAAAATAGGTATTAATTTATAAATATGAATTAACTATCACAAACAAATCTATCTTTTGAATACAATCTAGATCTTTACTCTAAAAAAAACTTGAATCTAGTAATTTACTCATCAGGTATGATAAAATAAATATTTACAAATAGGTGCTGGTAGCCATAGAATTGAATTCAAATTAACATCAATTTTATTATTTAATGTGATAAGCATAGATAGTAACATAATTAAAACAAACACTTTATAGCCGTATACAACTATTCTAGTTTGCAGACTATATTATTGCTATTTTATGTCTTGAAAACGATGAAAGCGTTCTATGCAATTTCCTACACAGTCAACATTAGCCTGATCACATAAGTACATTATAAAATCACACAAGCATTCATACGGAACGGCTTACGGGCTGAGTATTTTGTCTCACGCTTCATTCTTACTCGGGGAAATAATAAAAACAGATGCACGGATCACTGATCACTCACCCACGAAACTAGGGGCCCACTTAAGAAGTCTTCGATTTCAGAGCCCGACGCAGCCATTCTTGCCGAATGTTAGGATGAGCGGAACCGATTTCTTTGATCCTGAACAGGACTCATGGCATCAAAGAAATCTTTAATGTTGAAATGAGCACAGATTCTATTCAACATCTGCAAAATACAAAGAAACTGCGGAAGCCGTGACCAGACCACAAAACACGACTCTAACAACTTGACACTAATTCATTACTAGTGATGCCCATTAGGTTGTTATCGAAATGTTTTACGATTTATGTGTCAAACACATATGTCGTTACGATTTTCGAAGCATACGATGAAAGATTTTTCAAATTTATAGTTAATAATGTTTAAATTTTCTCTATATATTTTGGTCTCCTTATATATGACTAGCTGACCCGTGCCCACTTCGTTGGGCGTTTATAAAAGTAAAAAACCAATATATCTTTGTAAAATGGCAAGTTTACAAATGCGTTCCGGAGATTTGTAAAAATCACGATTTCGTTGCGGGTTATGATGTGTGCTTAAAATAATTTGGAGTAAGTATTTTGTAATTTCACGATGTCACAAATCTTGAATTAAATGTTATGCTATTCCTCCTTATTCTACTGAATTGGACACTTCATCTTCTGACAAACCGGCAGCCAACACATGCTTTTAAAGTATTTCCTGGTATTTTCGAGATCTTAGTGAAATTTCCTGTCTAACAGTAACACCTTACAACACCCAACAAACCAGTCTACGAGACATCGTTGTATCTACTAATTTGTCCCGCCTGCAATTATTTAAAACTAGCTGTTACCCGCGACTTCGTCCGCGTTAACCTAGGTTATCTCGCGGTACTGGTACTGTCACAGAATGCTTACGAAAAATAAATATTCACAGTTCCCCCGTAGGTTATATCGTGTTGTATTTTGAAATGAAACAAATTTAACGGATTTTATCGCGGTTTAATTAGTAGACACAAAAGAATTTTATACTGTCGGAGCTCAATAAATAGTTACACATAGAGAACTTAAAACAGTATAAAATTCCTTTGTGTCTACTAATTAAACCGCGATAAAATCCGTTAAATTTGTTTCATTTCAATCTTTTGAGTCATTAACTTTTTTCACTGATTTAAAAACTATACCTTTACTCTTTTTTTAATTTAAAATTATAAACGGCCAGTACACGAAAACAGATTTTCAGATACCGGCTTTGAAATTCCCGCTTGAATAAATAACCGTTCGAGCTAAATTAGCCCGTACCTACTATGTAGTCCGACCACATCACTTTGGTTGTTGAAATCAATCGATAAACCACTCGGAGGATAGTATTAAGGTGAATTATATTAGGTTAGTCAGGTTATTTATTTTGCAATGTTAATTCGTTTGGTTTAATATGAATGTTTAAATTTGTTTATATACATTAACTGCTTAAAGTTAAAAAAAAGCATGCAATGTTTAATGGAACTTTGCTGCAGCTAATGCCAAAGAGTTACATTCTTATAGTTTTTATATATACATATGTATATCTGTCCATTTGATTTACTTTTTACTACAAATAAAACTACACAGACCTGTAGAT
>JADGIL010007431.1:6952-18737 GCA_020352625.1 Cactoblastis cactorum | reverse complement strand
AATTGATTAGACTTTATTTAATCACTCTGCCGTTGTGAAATCAATGCTTATTTTCTATATATAAATCGTCAAAAATTTGTTACAAATTGCACCAGCAACGATCTATTTTCATTTTTAAAAATTATATACATCACATGACTAATTTTATGTTATACTAAGTTAGAGTTATTTCAGGAATCCATGACATTTCTCCTCTATTTTAACCCCAACGCAAAAAGAGGAGCGTCAAGGGCTATGCGTATGTGTGTGTGCTTATCATAACTCTCGAATGGATGGACCGATTTCGATGTAATTATTTTCCTTTAAAAGCCTTGCGGTGATTCTTAGTTGGGTAAAATCTATCTAGCATTTTGAAGAATATCAGTTGTTTTCCAAAATGGTGTAAGGCATTTTTTTGTTATGCTTGTTTGGCTGCTTCATAGTGCTTTGGTCTTGTAGCGATTTCGGGAGGAAATTAACCAATTATATTAAATGCAAGAACTCTTGTATTAAATATAGAATGTATGTACTCGTAATATAAAAAAAATATAAGATTTCCGATTAAGACAATAATTTAATTGGACGGTGTCCAATGCAAGGTGATTAATAATTAAAAGGTGGTATAATGAAACTAACTTTAGACTAAAAAACACTCGGAACTGAGCAAAAAATACTGTAATGAGCAATATTAAAAACATTAAATATTTCGCAGAAGCAAAGACAGTTATCAGGAATATGTGAACAACTAGACACACGTTACGTGGGAGGTAAATTGGACAGGACAGAGGAATGAACCCCTAGGATTGCGAGTAGGCGAGCGCGAAAGGCACCGAATGATTTATGATATCTTCAATCGTAATGCTAATGCTACAAGGCGGTCATAAAATATCAAGACATGTGCTTTGAGATATTGTAATTGTTCAATGTTCAGTGTATTTATGATTAATTTGACAGAAACAAAATTTTATGCTAGGCCATATTTATGGGCATACTCAAGACTACTTACATAAATATAATTATAAAATATCCGTCACTTTGTTTGACACAATACGGGAATCCGCACTTTTTTTCTATTTACAAATGTTTCGAATTATTATGAAAATTATTATTATTATTATTTTATTGTTGTTGTTTGTTGTTTTGTTTGTTATTGTTATTATCTTCTACACTGGAAGAATGTGATCAAAACTAAATGAATCTACAATAAAAACAAAAAACACTTCTTGACATTTAGAAACAACTGCAGTTAAGTTTTCATCAACAAGTACATGACTTAAAACGTTACAAAATCTTTTCCTACCTTTATAAATATTATAACTTAATGAGTCACTTCAAACTCTTAACGTCATAATGATCGTTCACGGTCAATAATAATTAAGTTAACAATTACGTTCCCTTGTAGTAACCAAAGATAATTGCCAAAAAATATTGCAGCATTCAAACAATACGTTGGAATCGTGCAAGCGTGCCCTTTATGATCGTTGGCCTTTTGTAATCTGTATCTACAGCCTATACTACTTCGCCAAACTGCCCGTTCGTGGTTACCTCGTATAGCACAGATAATGATACACCAAAAACGACCTTGGACCTTTCACTCGCTATAAATTCATTAATAACAATAACAGCTGTGTGGGCGCGGGCCTCATGTTCTTTGACAAGCAGTCTAATTAATTATGACAATCTGGATCTTATGACTTTTTGCTATAGTTGTTTTTTTTATGTCAGCGGGAGGCAAACAAGCAGGCGGGTCACGAGATGTTAAGTGATCACCGCCGCCCATAGACAACTGCAACACCCGCGGGATTACAGAAGCGTTGCCGGCCTATAAAAAACTTCCCTCCCCATTTGGGGAGGGCGGAGAAGTTGGGCCTCCGGCTCTCCCATTCACCGAACGGAGCATGGCAGCTGATAGCCGCCATTCTGGTGTCAGTCTTCTGTGGGTGTGTGGTACTTCCCCGGACGAGCCGGTACATTCATACTGCAGGCTAACAAAGCAAGCAGCAGGCTCCACACCACTGCAGTAGTGGCTCCATACTACAAATAATATGTTTGTATGCATGGTTTTGTATTGAATCTCATTTCTAGGCAAATTGGTTACTTTTTGTTTCAATTATTATTTATCTATGGTAACTTTTTGCACGCAAGTAAAATAAGACAAAAACGTAAGAACTCCAAGATAAAACGGTGTTAAAATGCTACAGTAAGATTTGATTACATTAACATTTTAGCTATAGTGGGAATGTTGGTAGGCGTTTACAAACTTTTTATAGATGTTGAGCGACTTAAATTTGCATATTTTTTTCTCTTATAAATGTCTGGTGTGTATTTTTAAAACAAGCAATGTTAACTTCGTTACGACTTTAGAAGGTTTTTAGGGTTCCTAAACCAAAGAGTAAATACAAGTTCCTTTTAATGAGACTTAGCTGTCAATCTGTCTGTCCGTTTGTCTTATGAACCGTGATAGTTAAAATTTTCAATACAGCCAAGAGTCGTAAGACTTGAAGGCCACGCTGAACAAATTAGTGAGCTTATAAATAAATAAATATGTAGAAACAAATCACACATTGAATTAGCCCCAAAGTAAGTTCGAGACATGCACTATGGGATATTAACTCCAACTAAACATCCAAGACCTAGGTCAATCATAAAAAGGTCATTTCCCATCATTACCTGACTGGGAATCGAACCCGGAACCTTCTGAGTAGCAGCCAAGAACATTAACAGTTACATAAATCATATCCCTCGGGAACCGTACATTTTTCCTGGATAAAAAGTAGCGTATCTTTTAATATAGGTCGTAGTCCATCGCAGTGCCACATTTTATCCAGATCTGTTCAGTAGTTTTTGTGTGATGCGCGTACAAACATACAGACAGACAAAAATTCCAAAAACATTCGTTTTGATTTCTATAGGCCCTATAAAGAACTCCTATATACATATATGTATGTATATATGATATTCTTAAATATGTCCCATGTACAGACATAGCTCAGTTACAATTTTAATTATATGCATAGATAATAGATAACTATGGGGTGTGAAATAGTTTCGAATTTTAAACTACAAAGTAAAAAAAAATTGTAGCAACAATTAAAGTACTTATAGCGATAAATCACAAAAATTGAACTAGTTCCAAAGTAAGTTTTATTGTGCATTAAGATACTTACTGACCCTATATAGAAATTTATATTTATAGGGCTTTATCGCGAATTTGACGACCTCCGTGGTGTAACAGTTAACGTACTTGACCGATATTCAGGAGGTCCCGGGTTCAATCCCCAGTCAGGTCATGATGGAAAATGATCTTTGTCTGACTGGCCTGGGTCTTGGATGTTTACCTATATATGTATTTATTATAAAATATAGTATCGTTGAGTTAGTACCCATAATACAAGTCTCGAACTTAGTTTGGGGCTAACTCGATCTGTGTGAATAGTCCCTATGTATTTATTTATTATTATTTAATTCTATTTTATTTTTTAGTGTTTAGATAATTCATTTAGACCTAAAATGTATCTAACGTACCTTAAATATTTTTTTTTAGATGATCGATTATTTTTTAATTAGTTTATACCTAGAATGTATCTATTATAAAACAGACTGAGAGAATTAAGGGAAGAAATAAAATCTCAAAAGCCCTTAAAAAGCTTCGCTTTATCAAGCAAGCTTACACTAAATTTTATATTCATAACACAAAACAATTAGCGTCTAGATATTTTCTCGCACACGAAATAAATGGATACAATCAAGCCTTCCTAAGTTACAAAACTTAACATTAAGATTATGAAGTAAGATTGCCTCGAGGTATAATCGTGTATGTAGTCCGGATTACTTACAATTGCTGTACTTAAGTCTCGTTATGAACAAATCAATTGGGTTTGAAGTCATTATAGTTGAACCTACACGGACAAATTTGAAATTAAGTTCAATCGGTGAGGCGTTAAAATTATACGTTTATGCTGGTCTAGAAGTAGAAGAAAATCTTTTCCATTGCAAAAAATAATAATAAGTACCAATTAATCAAGGGAGTGCTTAAAACAGGGCATACTTTACGTAGATAAAGATTTATTTTATTCATAGACAACACACATAGATAATGAGCTAGCAATTGGTCCCTAATTAATTCTAAATCTCAATTCCACCAGTAAGTCCACCATTCAGCTAAGTATGGCCCTCGAGTCTCACGACTCTTGGCTCTGTCTGCCCCGTGATATAAAAAAGATACTGTATTATGTAAAAATTAAAAACAACAAAATCAATTAATTTAATTTATTTGTAGAAAGCTTTATTGGTAAAAAACAATTTAAACACTTAAATGTATTTATTTAAATTGTGTAGTTTCAATTCATCTATTTAGTAATACATTTGTCATTTTAATTGTTTTAAGCTAATAGTTGTTTTATAAATAAAAAAAAATTATATATAAATAATTATACTTTTTCAATGAATAAATAATTTGCTTACATAAAATAAAATTACTTTGTATATGTACGGCAAACATTTAAAATAAATAAAAAATAATATAAAATATCGGTTTATACTTTTTTTAAGAATAATAAATATCATTTATATTTAAAAAAACAAGACCGGATATTGATTTCGCAAAAATTTTATGATCAAATTAAACTAACGCCTTCAAGTCACAGATAACATTCTTTAATATATAGAGCACTTGTCGTCAGCCTTGACATTTAGAATTTGAGTAATTGTACGTTTATTATACGTTGTTTATGAGCAAAATTATTAAATATGTTACTATTTCTGCTTGATGCATTGGCCGCATAATTACTACGATTTTTCGTACAATTTTTCAACCCCTATTTACATCTTTAGGTGTGGATTTTGGAAGATTTCTTTGTACAATATATCTACAGAAATTCAAAACTCTAATTCTATGGGCTATGCTTTGTTCGCTAAGTGTGTTATTCAGTTACCTTATCGTTTTGCTTATATCCATACTATAATATATGCAAACTCACTTTTAAATTTATAATTTTAATTATAAATGTTAAAGTGTGTTTGTTTACTTGTTTATTTAACGTCAAAACGGAGCAACGGATTAGTGTGAATGGAGATAGTAGAAGAGCGGGAGAGTGACATAGGTAACTTAACCATATAATTAACGCGAGCGAAGCCCGCGGGTAATAGCTAATATTTGTTTATATATAAGCGAAAGGTCTCAGAAATTACAAGTGCAAGGGGTCTAAGTTTATGCGTGGAAGTGTCTTTTAGAAAATTGTTTTTTTTTTTATGAAAGAGGGTGGCAAACAAACAGGCGGGTCACGTGATGTTAAGTGATCACCGCTGCCCATAGATTTTTTTTTTTTATAGGGACAAATCACACAAATTGAGTTAGCCCCAAACTAAGTTCGAGACTTGTAATATGGCATACTAACTCAACGATACTATATTTTGTAATAAATACATAGATAAACATCCAAGACCATCCATTCATTCCATCATGACCTGACCGGGGATCGAACCCGGGACCTCCTGAGTATCGATCAAGTACGTTAACCGTTACACCACGGAGGTCGTCAATACCTGTAACACCTTTAATGGATTTAAGGGAATTTTGCAAAATTCCAACTAGATCGAGAAATAACGTTTCGTTATATTAGCCATTATTTAAACTTATAGCGATATAAGAATAACCTTAAACTACAATAAATGTCATAGTAATGCATGAGTTCAGTGTATTTAGAAGCTCTAATATCGTATTATGACTTCCTTAATTGCTACTAAAACTAGCTTAATATTTATACATATGTTTTATTGCGAATAGTGGTCATTTTAATGGAATCCGGTATTGTAGACATTTTGAAGGTCAGATACTGTTACTGAGTTTATAGTACTATTTTGAAGTAATTGTTGCTTTGATTCGACTTGTTAATTAAACTTTTATCAACATTAAATTTTCTCAAGACACTGAAAACTGTAATTTAACCCTAAGGATACTTTATTAAAATATGAACGAGGCTAAGTTTTAAAAAAATATATGAAAAATCTGCCAGTCATAAAGTATGTACTTTAAGTTACTAAAATTGATAGATCGATCCACTACATTATAATTAAAGAATCATTGAAAATTATTTAGTTATCCAAATTTACAACAATTTAAGAAACACACTACGAAATTTATAATGTTCTACTAAACGCAATAACGAAACAATACGTTACACGTATCATAAAGCTAACAATATAACAATTATTGTTTTTTATAACTGTAAATAAAATATCCGTAAAACTATATAGCAAAAACAAGAAACTCAGTTTGGCCATGACCCAAGAAATTCGGCTCATCTTGCTCAAAATAAAGACATTACAAAAATTTAGTCAAATAATAGTTATTGTTTACGTAATTTCATACAATTTTAACATCACTGTTTAATCCGATCTCACGGGAATATAATATAATTATGCAATAAATCTCAGCTACACTTGTTGATGATGAAAATATACGATAAGATGTATTCTTTGTTGTATCCAAGGTATACCTACTAAAGAGTTTTCAAGGACAAATTAAATTTTCTTTTGTCTATTTTCATAACTGCTTTTTCTAGCTACGACAAAGTAAATTTATTGTTAACAATAAGGTTGATTCTTATTTTTATCTTCACCAAAAACTAAAGAGCTTTCAAGAGACAAATAAATATTCTAGAAGAGTTTTAACTTTATTTCATAACTTAAATCACAATTAAATTTCGTATTCGTCGTTTGTGGCATGACATTAAAAAGCCAATAAATCAAGTTTTTACTACTCGGTTGTTTAAACTTAATAACCATTTTATATTAGCTATACTTCTGTCCTGTCCATTTTGTAGCTAGGTCATTGGCTAGGTCATCGTCCCATATCTGACCTGTTTGAGGTCAAATATACATAGGACTTTTTGAATTCTATTTTTCACGGCAATAACGTAGTGGTTGTGGAGAATTTTCAGTAATGTTATAGTGTCATGAAGATTTCTTAGAATTATATTTTATGAAATATTTTACCAAACGGCCGAAGCAGCTAGTAGGTTTTATATCATAATGAGTTAATGAACTCGTTAAGTGAATAAATTCACTATAGAAGATTTCGAAAAAAATAATAAATAAATATATTGAGACAAATCACACAAATTGAGTTAGCCCCAAACTAAGTTCGAGGCTTGTCTTATGGGATACTAACTCAACAATACTATATTTTTTATAATAAATACATATATAGATAAACATTCAAGACCCAGGCCAATCAGAAAAAGGATATTTTCCATCATAATCTGACCGGGGATTGAACCCGGGACCTCCTGAGTATCGATCAAGTACGTTGACCGTTACACCACGGAGGTCGTCAAATCCTTTGTTTAAGCTCCATCCCTTAATTTATTTTTAAATTGCGAACAAAAAACCCTAGATAATGCGAAATGTTCTCTTACTCTGGTTTGACATTTAAACAAGGAAACGCCAGTAGTATTATAAAATTAAATTACCAATTAAGTACTGTTCTTATTTTTACATAAAATGTGAAGGATAATTCATTGTCGTTGGCTGTAATGAACGGTACTTGACAAAATGGCATATAATTTATATAATTGGTTCAGTATCTTTTCCTGTACAAGTAAAATTTATTTTTTACATAGAAATCAAAGCTCGATAAAAAGTACTTGATGTGCCCCATTTTACTCTCGAGATGTCAGTATTTAAATATAATATCGGATATCTAGAAATAAAAGTTCTAAAAATATTTATATAATATTTAAATTACTTAGTTATAGCCCAAAATTATAGATAGCTTTTCTATAAAGTATACAACAAAAATATTTTTATCTTCATAAAATAGCTCAAACTGCAATTTATATAGGTTCGCGATTTCTTTTTCTCCCTTAGTTTAACTATAGTCTGCTTTGGTATTCTGTCTTATAAAATAGCTAGATATGTCTTTAAATTACTATATTAATCCCTAAACCTAAAGATATTAAAGTTTTATACTCAATTAAAGTTATATCATTGAAAGTTACGCGAGATGACATAATTAATATATTACCAGTGCACAAGGAATAGCCGCGTCGCCACGTTCCTAGTACTCGCCCTGAAGATGGCCTTCTGAATAGAATAGGCTGAAACTATCGTCGGCGTTACCGACTAAAAATTAACGTGAGTAATGCCGGTAATATATTAATTATTTTTTTTTATTCTTTTATTTGTTTAAGGGCTTTTGTCTTTAAGACACGTCAGCCCCATCGTAACAAAATTATATTAATTAATCAAAGTTCTCAATCTACGCATAGCTTAAGAAATATAATGACATTTAGGTAGGTAGTTACAGAAAACGTGTGACATTTTATTATACATTATCGCGGTAATAAAACTGACTACATGATACATGGTGATTCACGGGAAAGCTATGAAACCCGTGCGAAACCGGGGCGGGTAGTAATTTAATAATTGCTCAGTAATTAATAAGTAGCAGTTTACAATAATGGTCGATCGCTTTGGCAAGTGTATGGGAAATCACGTGTTGTAATCCCACCGCGGGACCTTCGGAATTGCAATCCGTTCCACGTAACAGTAGCGATTACGATACGTGTGTACATAGGGTATAAAGTGTTAATTTATCACAGGAAATATCGATTAGGGAGATTGCCCGATTGTCCTGCAACAGATGGGTAAGCGCAAACCTATAGTTTGAAGTTTCACTTTCGTGTCGTCATGTAATTAAGGCGATTGGCCAGCAAATTGTCACTATAACAAGATAGTAGTAGAATTTACCCCATAAAACCTGTCATGCCAGCCTATCATATGTTTATCTGAATCGTCGTTCCATCAATAAGCCCACCATTCTGCAAAATATGGCCTTCGAATTTCACGGATCTTAGTTTTATGTACCCCGTACGTGATAAATACATTATATTATATGTGTAATGGGTTAGCAGATATGTTTATTTATGACATATTATTAAAGGGAATCAAATTGTTATTGACATTATAATTTATCTACCCAGTACACCTACGACTTGTGTGGTTTCAATGTGTTTATTTTTATTGTAGAGGTGTACTGCTTGTCAAGCTGCCCATTCACTCAATGATTTTAATCCCCTATTGTTAGAAGTAAGTCAAAGCAATAATAATAATTAATTTGTTTATTAAAATTTTACTGCACTAAGTTTAATTTAATTTTACGTATGGTAAAAAGTAGTTTTGCTGCCCGACAGGCATACTATCGAGAGCATGTCGATAGTTAAACTATCGATATATATTCTATCAATAAACATAGCATCGATAGTTTTCATTAGTGTCGCAACTATGATAGACTTATCAAAAATAATTATTGCCTTATTTGATTCAAACTGTCGATAGTCAAACTATTGATATTTCAGAAATATTATGAAAAAAAATACACAGCCGGGCATCCTCAAAGTACTAAAGCTTTCAATCAGGCAGTTGACCAGTCAGAAATGCACTTTTTTTTTGTCTGATTTGTAACACTTGAGAATACAAAGTCTTTATGAAGTATTAATAATATGGAACACTCAATTATACCTATGTATGTACAAAGGTTTTAAAGTTTTAATTAATTTTTATGTCTTTTTTACTACCATTATAGTTCTTACTCGAGTAAAGCATAAACAATAAACATGCCATAAACTTAAAGACCTAATAATTATGCATCGAAATTCTTACAGGCCGGAATAAATTTAATATTATTACAACCAGATTTCCACATTGACTACAATATCACATTAATTCAATCCAAATCCCATTCTGACTCGCCATTATTACAGTACCCTGAAATCTATAATACTACAAAGTTAAATAGTCGTGCAAATTTTCCAAACAGACACCTTGTATACAATAATGCGTTTCGCAAGTTCTCTGGACAAGTGGGCGCGGTGCGGTTCGAATCCGGGCGACACACGAACGTTCGTGACTATCGCAACCAAACGATTGTTAGACCCACCGATAGATTTGTGTGGTGCAAGTTACAGGAGACTTATACAGATACAGTCATGTTTTTTCCCTTACAGGGGAGCAAAAGCCAAGAATCGTGAGACTCGAAGGCGCGGTGGTGTCGAATGGTGGGTTTATTATTTACTATTAGTAGAATTGTACTGTATTTAAATCCATAGTTTCGTAAAAATCCCTCCCGTATTTGGTATTAATTATATTTCACTAACCTCCTTAGGTTTTTAAACATTTGGCCTATTTGGCTTTTCTTCAAGCATGAAATTAAATCCCTTAAAGGCCGGCAATGCTCCTGTGACCCCCAGAGTGTTGCAGGTGTCTATAGGCGGCGAAGATTACTTAACATCACGTGACCCGTCTGTTTGTATGCCTCCCTCTGTCTTTAAAAAAAAACCGGCCGTTGTATGACTAATTAAGGTCCTTAATTGATTTTATTTTGGTATTTAAGACATTTATAATATTTTGTGTAATGACTTTAAATGCTTTGTTTTGTCATAACATAACTATAATATTTTATTGCTAGGAACATCTGATTTTTTTTAGAATGTTGCTCAGGTTTATTGAGGCATTTAATTCAAATCTTTTCAAACAGATATCTTTTTTATTTTTTGCTAAAAAAGGTATTTGTTTTAATTTTATTTTCACCACCCTAAAATACTTTTTTTTAATTATTATTCAATATTATACACTCAATGAAATCAATGTTAACTACTATGGATATTTATATATACATATATATAATTTGCACTATCGCTACAAGCTAATAACTTATTACCTATTACTTTGCTAAAGAGAGCGGGGTCTCACTGCTAACTACTAAATCCGCTTATTGCATTGTTTGATAGTTTTGCATAGCAAAATGAATAGAAAGTCATATTTTATTGTTTGTGAACAAAATCGTGATTAGACTGATAGATTTCCACTAGTTTAGCAACCGCGGTAACTAATTTAGAAAAAAATTGTTTTCACGCAACATTAATCCATAACATTGTATTAATTTCAGATGTAATTTTATTATTTTGGGCAAAATTTATATTTCATAATACTGTAAGAAGTACAGAGCAAGAGTAAGAGTTATAAACAGTAATTTATGTATACTTACACTGATAAGTGTTATTGTTTTCCAACTATATAAGCAACTCATGTCATATTCATTCAACACGCAATTTCTTTTTTTTAATGCTAGTATAAATTTAAATAAATAATTAAACTTATAGTACGTCATTAGCACATGTTTTCAATGATGCATAAAATAAAACTGTAAGTATTTAAAATCTGGTGTAAGTTTCAATTCTATTTATGACTTACAACTTGAAATATGACCATAAACTAGTAAAAAAACCACAAATTTAGAAACAATGAATGAGAATATAACGATTCGTTATAAAGGGTTATGAGCCATTTCAATACATACAAACCACACTGAAATATCTAACAATATTTGAACCTTGCAACATTTCCCGACAAACATTGCATAAACATATTCTTCCATAAACAAGTCAGTTTTGATACAGATATAGCTGGTTGCTTTACCTGAAACAATAGACGTATCTGTTAGCCCATGTCACTTTCTAGACTATTTATGTTTTAATGATAATCTTGTTGCTAAGTGAAATTAGTATTTCAGTTCATAGGAACACTTGAGACCCCTGCGGATATGATGATGCTTCTTTGAATTATGTACTTAAGGTTCCTTTTTACACATCAAATTTATTTGAAATGTGTCGTACTTATAATATTTATATACTTATTATTTAAGGCCGGCAACGATCCAGTGACAAGCTAAATAAAATACCTATCAATAAGTACGCAGTCTTTTATCATAATTTTTCAACTCTAAATTGGCTACTTGACAGTTTTC
>JADGIL010007430.1:0-10358 GCA_020352625.1 Cactoblastis cactorum | reverse complement strand
TCACGTGTCCCGCGTGCTCGTTTGCCTCCCTCTCCCATAAAAAAAAAGTAAATCTAATTTATTACTGTCTACTGGACAATATAAGAGACATTCATCTTTAAAAATCATTATTTTATTAAAATTAAAGTAGCGAAGAACATAATAAGTAATTAAGATTACCCGATGTTAACTTTAACATTATGGACTATACACAAGAGAAGTACTTATAATTTCTATGACACACGACACCCGTGTCGGATAATCATCAAACGAACACAAACAGATACACAAATGACCATTACGGTCACTGGGAGCTAGCCATTTAAGTTGATTTCATATGTTTTCGTATTCACCATACGTCAACCTATAATCCTATAATCCTATCCTCCTATAATGCCCTGTTTAAACAAGCGTTGAGATTTGATCGACCATTTAGTAATTCATCTGATTAGATCAAGTCGGTGAACTCGGGCCTTAAAATGTCATTAATATAAACTGATGTTAACTTTGACATATTTGGACTATACACAAAGATAAGTACTTATCTATACATATAATAAAATTGTAACTGAGCTATGTTTATACATGGGAGATATTTAATAAAAAATTATATAGGGGCTCTTTATAGGACCTAAAGAAGCCGAAACGATTGTTTTTAGAATTTTTGTCTGTCTGTCTATATGTTTGTACGCGCATCACACAAAATCAACGAACAGATCTGGATGAAATTTGGCACAGCGATGGAATATGATTAAAAGATAGGCTACTTTTTATCCCGGAAAATGTACGGTTCCCAAGGGATATAATTCATTGTAACCGAGCAAGGGTCTGACAAGATATTATAGTGTCGGTCGGACGAAGTTGCGGGCATTAGCTCGTAATTTCTATGACACACGACACCCGTATCGGATAATCATCAAACGAACACAAAGAGATACACAAATGTCCATTACGGTCACTGGGAGCCAGATGGCAATTTCACTAAAGGTCGTCTAGCGTAATGCTGCTAAATAAACACTATTATTGCAAAATGGTTGCTGACGAGACGCTGCAAGTTACTAGTTAAAAGCGATTAAAATTGTGTTAAGGGTATGTAATTATTTTTTGTAATCTATTACAATGATTGATTAAGGCAGTTTCGGTAAATACATATATTAAATATAATGAATAAATCAAAATTAATAATATTTTTACCATTTTTTTTTTACTGAGAACACAAATGATCATTAAATTTGAATTTTAAGCGTTTAAGGAATTTCATCTTCAAATGTCGTCACTTGAATTTATTTTTATTACTTACTAGCGACCCGCCCCGGCTTTGCGCGGGTTTAAAAACAAGTCTATATATTTAAAAAAAATCAAAATTCGTTGTGTAGTTTTAAAGATCTAAACATGCATAGGGACAGACAGCAGCAAGCGATTATGAATTTTATACTATGTAGAGATATTAAAGTACCTTAGGCACATACTTACACAATAATAAAGAAATAGTAATGGAAGAATAAATTTTTGAGATTACTTTCAAAAATCGCTATCGCTACATCTTATTACTTAAAGTTAGGCCACTTAAAGTGTGCATCAAAGTTGCCGCAACGCCTCATTGTACCGGCGTATCGAATGCCATTCATCTACACGCATACAATATATTAATATTGTAAACATAATGTGAATTATTCTGTACATGTTATTCAGAAAATTTCAAAATCTTGACATTTGTGTAACTAGTGTATTTTATTGTTCGGTTATTTATTAATTTACGAATCTATATCATTGTAATGGGCGGGGGCTTTTTAAAGGCCGGCAACGCTTCTGTGGCCACGCCGGCGTTGCTAAAAGTTGACGTGTGTGTTGTGTTTTTTGTGTTTTTTATAGGCCGGCAACGCTTCTGTAACCCGACGGGTGTTACAGTTGTCTATGGGCGGCGGTGATCACTTAACATTGCGAGACCCGCCTGCTCGTTTGCCTCCCTTGCTTTTAAGTAAGACTTAAAAACACTAAAATTGTAAATGGGAAAGTGTGTTTGTTTGTTTGTCCGTCTTTCACGTCAAAACGGATTAGTGTGATTTTTTATGTGGATACAATTGAAGGGCAGGAGAGTAGTGACATAGGCTACTTTTTGTCTCTTTCTACGCGAGCGAAGCCGTGATCATTAGTTACATATAAAAGGGTAAAATTCACTGACTGAACAACTCGTTACAGAATCTCCAAAACTGCTAGGGGTCAAATATTTTAAAATAATTTCTTAGAAGTTTTTTTAATGAAAGAGGGAGACAAACAAGCAGGCGGGTCACGTGATGTTAAGTGAGCACTGCCGCCCATAGATAACTGCAACATCCGTTGGGTCACAGAAGCATTGCCGGCCTTTAATAAGCCTTTAAGAAGTTGGGCCTCCGGCTCTCCCACTCACCGGACGGAGCCTGGCGGCTGATAGCCGCCATTCAAGCGTCGATCTTCTGTGGGAGTGTGGTACTGCCCCGGACGAGTCGGCCCATTCATGCTGCAGGCTAAAAAAGCATGTAGCAGCATACCACTACTAAATTATAATCTTTGATCTATGCTTTTATAGTGCAAGGAAAACCGCAAAGTAAAAGTTTTTCAACGAAAGAAACATGTTTTGCTAATCTACATGCACTTAACAGCAACCTTTATAACATATTAGCATTTAGGGTGACTATAATTCTGTGGTGTAAGAGGGATATTTTCTACATTTTTGTGTTGGAAAAACTATGATTATTTTTTCAAAAGTTTATTTTATACAGATTATCTAGTATTATGTATCTAGTATGGTTATTAAGCATACCCGAAGTTTAAAGGGTTTTAAATCGATTCTCAGCACACAGGAATCGTAAAATTTGCAGATTTTATTATTTTTTCCTCTCAATTTAATCTGTTTTAATGGAGAAATGTAACTATGATACACAATAAAAAAATTAATGTTACAGCCTGTCGCTATATCTAAATCTCCATTACACCAAGGAGTCCACCATTCGGATAAGCGTGGCCTTAGAGTCTCACAATTCTTGGCTCTGTCTACCCCTTAGTCAATCAAGACGTTATATTGTATTGCGGTATTTTAAAGCCAAAAGACGTAAATTTACTCGTCCTTTCGTTCGGTTTCTTAACCCAAAAAATCAGTAAAAATTGGTCACTCTACCCACAGCTAGATCACCGCGCTGACTTATGTAACGTCATTATGTCCGATGAATGGATGTTATAGTTATAATATATATCTGATCGCCTACTATATTGCGCAAAGGACGTTGTCATCATGATTTGAATATGGTAATTCTTTGTTTTGATTATTTATATAAAGATTCTACTACTGGGCTCAAAAGCCTTTCTCAGTCCAATCAGATTTAAAAAAAAAAAGTAGTTTTTGTCCCATGCCCACTTTGTTGCACGTAAAGTATAGCTTATAGTACTCCTGAATAGTGCAGCTTTTTTATGTATTAGGGAGGCAAACGAGCAGGCCACGTGATGTTAAGTAATCACCGCCGCCCATAGACACCTGCAATACACGCGGGGCACAGAAGCATTGACGACTTTTAAAAAGACCTCGCCCAACCCTAAATGGGGAAGGCGGGGAAGTTGGACCTCAGGCTCTCCCACTCACCGGACGGAGCATGACAGCTAATAGCCGCCATTCAGGCGTCGGTCTTCTGTGGGAGTGTGGTACTGCCCCGGACGAGCCGGCCCATTTATGCTGCAGGCTAAAAAAGCATGCAGCAGGCTCATACCATTACCAAATAGAAGAATAGATGGAAGCTCAAACAAAAGACATCAACGCGTTCAGTCCAATATAATTCATACTAGCTTTTAGCTTGGCTCGCGTGGAATTTGATCTGTAGCCTATACATTATTTTGATGTATAACCTACTGCTTATTTTGTTTTTTTTTTGTTATTTTGGTTGCATCCTCAACAGTGATGCTTCAGATGCTTTGATGTGAATTTATAAATACTTATACCAATATGTTTTCATCCAAACCAAGTTTACCACTCCAAACCGTTCACAACACACGTTATCGGATTAAAATCAAAAGTCAAGGCAGAAATAATCGTGAGATCGGAGAACGCATCGGGTGCACAAGCGCATGCGACGCCAAGGATGTCTTTATATGCGCTTTTCGATGTGAGATTGCTAGTAAAGACTTCAGTTTTTAGTTTCAAACTAATGACTCTACATTTGCTGCGAAATAATTTGACTTGAAGGCAGGTAGGGTCTAAAGCACGAACAAATATATAGACTTTACAATAAAACCTATCCATATATTGACATTTTCTCACAGTCGTTGCACTCTTAAAAATACTTAATGTACTTTCAACAGTTCTATATAGCTGTGTTATCACTACAGTACATATTTTGTTTTTTAAGGTCTTCCTCGTTAAATGGGCCATCTTACATTTTAGATTGGACCTCTAGATCCTGAGATCAGTTCAATTAAACAGACAAACACTTTCGCCATAAAATATTTCTAATTTTATTCAAAATGGCGGTTTTCAATTTTATAACATTTAGCAACGTTCCCATCTAGATATCTCTCATCTGCGCGCACGCAGCCACCGGCACTCAATTTCATTTATTTACATACGTTAAGTAACGACTGTAACCGACCGGGTCAGTGGGTCGCCGCAACCCTATATTAGATATACTTTGCATATTGTGAATTTTAATTATGAATCTTCTTCAGTTCTACATAGAAGTAGTAGTAGTTTAGAAGCGAAAGAAAATCTTCGCATAATTCGATGGGCTGCCAAACTGTCGCTGTCTCTATATAGGTAAGTATGTTACAAGACTGCGATCAAAAACTAAATATAAATATTTTTTGTGCGAATTAAAAACGTAGAAATATAGCTTTCTTATTAAAGACAATAACAGAAAAAAAATTCTTTTGGGCGATTGGCGGGCAACATCTTTACCAGTTCGCAAAATAAATGTAGAGGCAATTTGAAATGTGTGTTTCTATACTGAATATTATAAAGCGAAAGAGTTTGTTTGTTTGAATTCGCTAATCTAGAGAACCATTGGTCCGATTTAAACAATTCTTCCACTGTTAGGCTTTTGTCCGGTTATTCCCACTGGAATGGGAGCCATGCGAGTGAAACCACAGGGCGGTCGCTAGTCTTATATAGAGTATATCTCATGAATTAAAGTTGAACTATACGGTGGGGCATGGTGTTATTATATCATAACTGTCACCTACCGGTGTGACATGCGCTTGCGCAGCGCCGCCGCTGCAATAATTATTATCAGGAAGTCATCGTGCGATTGACTAGATTGTTTTGTTTTTAAGATTTTAGCCCAAAAAATTGTATATAATTAAAACTAGCGTCTTGAATTTAAAAGTTTTTGAATATACACTATTATGCCTAAAGTACAAACGGAAGAGACGGTAAAATATTTTTAAATGTACTCAAAACCTAAATATACCACTCACTACAATTATATCGGCATCTACTTCAGCTAGATTGAGTTCTCGTGCAGAGATTATAAAGCTTAAATTGAATTGACAATGACAATACGTTATTTTCAAATTCAGAGTATAGCCTCTATTTGGCTAAAAGAGCGAAGAGAGAAAATATATTTTCTGTGCAGCGTTTGTTTAAATCTTATATAAAAAATGTATAGTTTTTTTTTAAATAGCCATTTTAGGATTAAGTACCTAAAGATGCTGTAAAAAAACAGGTAGTCATAAAAATACTTCGTGTTTGTATTGAAAAAACATATATACGAGTCTAATTTTATCGCATATAATTAGGAAGATTGTAAAAAGAAACTTTTACATGAGAAAACATAAATATATATATTAGAACTTACCTAAATCCTTGGGGCACTATTTCACTGTGAACCGCTGAATTTCACTGAACACATGAAATATACACTTTAATATTAGCACTTTCAAACCTTTCTTCGCGAGTCTAAACAATACATAATTTAAACGAGGTTAAGGGGAAATGGTTTTTCTTACGATCCGTTTGTCACACTGACAGCGAGTTCCTACAGGTTGTATAATCATAACAAAATATAAGAAAATCTCATTCTCTCAACAATAGTTCTCACGAGTCTACACTATGCGAGTTACGCAAAAATTGCACATAATTAGAACCGCTTTTTTTAACATTCGGACATTGTCTATATTTGACAAAGCAATGTTAGTAAGCTTGGATGTGAAAAAAATACAATTAAACTATTGTTTTATCGTCGGTGAGCGGATTTAACAGGCAAGAGATAAGATTAAGGTTATGTAAAAAAAAACTCGGTCAGGGGTCGTCTTGAAGAAATTAAAAAATAAAAGCTTCAAAATTAACATAGAAAAAATTATAAAATATCAACAATTAGAAGTTTAAAAATTGTCAAACTTTAACTTATCAACAATTATAAGTTTTAAACAACACAAAAAAATGTAACATTCTAAATTTGAATTTCTTTTCTAAATTTACGAAGAACAGTTTGAAAGTGCATAATATTATTATTTGTGATTTGAATTTTGAATTTACCGAGTGAGAGCGGGTACAGTCGTGTGAAGATGAGCGCGCGCACGGCCGTCGGAGAAGACTGCGCGGTTTGGGACGTCGCTCGCACCGACGGTGGGGCGTCGGATGGGAAAGGATGCTGCTCTGTTGGCCGACACGAGTGGTGGCATTGCTGGAAAGTTTGGTAACTGCTTCTCAAGGTTGAAGGACTTTGATTATTGTAATTATAGAATTTACATTAAAAGTTCGTTTACTTTTTGTTGATGAGTAATTATTCATATTTGTTTTACGAAAATCTTTGACGAAATCTTCAACGCACGATATTAAAACATTAAAATGTTTGTATTGATAGTGCGAAGAAGGAAAGGGAATTCTCGGATCCATCCCTCTACGGTCGCAGGGCAATCAGGGTTTAAAAGCTCGGATTAAAAGATTAAAACACAGTATTGGTACTAATTACTACTACTTACATATACTAATTAAATAAAATAGAATTAACTAATTAAACTGTGATAATATCAAAGATAAGCGCTTTCAAATAAGTGATTTTTTCCGTCTTATATTGATATAAATTAAGTCAATTATAAAGTTCATTAATATATTTACAAGTGGCAACTAATTAGGAAACAAATATAAAACTGCTAATGCTAACATAGTTTTTTTAATTAAAACCTAAAAGCCGACTTAGTTTTCCAAGCAAAGCCGGAGCAATTCACTAGTATATCTATAAAACTATAAGGACTTTTAATGGAGAAACGTTTTAGGGACGTGACAATATGGAAACATGTCATTTCAGGCTAAAAATAACATAGGTAAGTTAAATTTAAAATTATTACATACATATGATCACGCCTTTTTCCTGACAGACTACATTCTTCCACTTACTGCGGTCCTGACATACTTCCTTCGATTACTCCACATACACCAATCTTTTCATCGGTCGGTTAAGGGTACTTCTGGCCTGCCCTTATCTAAGAACGTCTTTGTATTTAAATTATAATATATATTCTAAATAAACTTCTAAAGCTAGGCAGTGAAATGAACTAGGAAGTTAATAAAACAGCATATCATTGGACGTGTATTGTATCTTATGAACAGACAGTGTCAGATATTTCTATGGTTGAATCTTATGCGCACTGATTTCCGTCAGAATACTACAACATGTTGAAATTTTGTTCAATAGAATTGCTGAGTCGTCATGGTGAACGTTGCACGCGCATTTTAGATTTTCTGAAAGACTTTGTTAGGAAATGGAAGGAAAGGACTAGGTTTAGGAATATTATAGAACACAACACAAGAGTGCACAAGGAACAGCCGCGTCGCGACGTTCCTAGTACTCGCCCTGAAGATGGCCTTCTGAATAGACTGAAACGGTCGTCGGCGTTACCGACTAAAATTAACGTGAGTAATGCCGTTTATATTTTAATTAAATATTATAGAAGTTAGTTATAGTAATAAATTCATGATCATCTTGCTGTTTTATAAGCACTGTTTCCGTTCTCGTTGGAACTTTTAAATAAAACAAAAAAATAAAAATAAAAAATATCACTTACTGCTTTTAGCTAAAATAGTTTTCATTCATATTTTTTAATCTTTATAGAGATCTGTGGAAGGAGAAAGAGGAGGCTTTGCCTAGCAGTGCACTTCAAAGGGCTAAAAAAAATTTTTTGTTGAATTATAATTTTTTAAAATTATTCCTAAGGAAAAAAACATAAATTAAATTAGAAATATAGGTAAGTATATTTACTATCCTTAAACTACTGAGTACATATAAAGAAGCAGTTCATATATTTCTCCTTAGGCAAGAAGCCTAATCGCTCCATATTAATCCAGAAAATAGATGGCTATCACAAACAACAATATAACCACGTCTCATTATAGTTATCGGTACATATCGTCAGTTAAAATAGAGAAACTACCACATAGAGTGTGAGCCTTACACGATATCCTTGAGCATTATCATCGGAAAAAAAGAAAGTTTCAGTAGTGGTGTGAGCCTGCTGCATGCTTTTTTAGCCTGCAGCATGAATAAGCTGGATCGTCCGGGGCAGTACCACACTCCCACAGAAGACCGGCTATCAGCCTGAATGGCGGCTATCAGCCGCCATTTATGTATGTATTTATTATAAAATATAGTATCGTTGAGTTTGTATCCCATAACACAAATCTCGAACTTACTTTGGGGCTAACTCAATCTGTGTGAATTGACCCTATAAAAAAAGAACCCAAAATATAGACAATAGCAGGTACGCAACGTCTTCCCGCGGGAATAAGTTAGTCATTCAATCTATACATCATAATATAAATGGGAAAGTAGGTATGTTTTTATATATTTTTTTATTTGTTCGTCTTTCACGCCAAAACAGAGCAGTGTATTAGTGTGGTATTTTATGTAGAGATAGTTAAACGGATGGAAAGTGATATAAGCTACTCTTTGTGTCATTTTATTCCCCCCTCCCCCCACAATTTGACGCGATCGAAGCCGCTGAATAAATCTAGTATGTTATAAATATTCATAAAAGTGAGCGCACTCTACATCATTTGTCTAAGGCGGTAACCGCGGGGTCACAGGTTCAATCCGTGTTCGATCCGAATCCGTGAGACGTGTTATATAACAGTTACCATTCCGCCTGATTGATGATACTCGAAGACAGTAGTCTTGAGGGCACAAACAGACTGACAGTGGTGCACGGCTATTGTTTATCAGTACTCACATATATCGCAGACAAATTACTTACTTCTGCTTTTACAATTATTGACGACCTCCGTGGTGTAATAGTTAACCTGACCGCTGCTCAGGAGGTCCCGGATTGGACCCCCTATCAGGTCATGAAGGAAAATGACCTTTTTCCGATTGGCCTGGGTCTTGGATGTCTATCTATATATATATATGTATTTATTATCAAATATAGTATCCAATAACACAAATTTCGTACTTACTTTGGGGCTAACTCAATCTGTGCGATTTGTATTGCACAAACAAGCGTCAATTCCTAACCATCTTATTACTATTATATCACAATTGAACTAAATTATAGTATCGTAAACGTCTTCCATATTTAGATAAAATTCGGTATCAGGTTTGACGACCTCCGTGGTGTAACGGTTAACGTACGTGACCAATACTCAAGAGGTCTTGGGTTCGATCCTCGGTCAGGTCATGATGGAAAATGAACTTCTTCTGATTGGCCTGGGTCTTGGATGTATATTTATATAGGTAGGTTTTTATTATAAAATATAGTATCGTTGTAATACAAGTCTCGAATTTAGTTTGGGGCTAACTTAATTTGTGTAATTTGAAAAAAATAAAATAAATATCATATCATTTCAATATAGCGGTGATTAGCAAAGTGGTATGGAGCCATTACTTTGTAGTGGTATGGATGAAGTAGTAGTATCTTTCTATACAAAAAGTAGCTTATATAGCCCTCGAATAGAGGGGAGCGAAGCCGCGGTCAACAGCTAGTTCAAAATAAAGTGTGGTGATTTTAATAAGTAATTGTTATGTTGTATTGAGTTATAAGCGGAAATCCCATAGTACGTATTACGTACGCTGGAGTTACTAAAGACCGGTTTACACGGGTCGAGAAAATGGTAGAGTTAAATATTTTTGTATTTGAATTTCATGTATGATGACAGCCTCGTTGGTGCAGTGGAAAATTCTTTGCCTTTTAACCAAAAAGTACCGGGTTCGAATCCCGGTCACGTCTTGATGGAAAATTGTATTTTTCTGATTAGCTTCGGTCTTGGATATTTATCTATATTTGTATTTATTAAATATAATGTCGTTGAGTTAGTATCACATAATACTAGTCCCCAAATTTGCTATGGGCTAACTATGAGTGCGTTTCGGACTCGCGCATTAAGGATTTCGAACAATAAAAAATTACAAAAAATCACGTTTGTT
>JADGIL010007418.1:22655-36494 GCA_020352625.1 Cactoblastis cactorum | reverse complement strand
GCTAGCCCATCACCTATGAGAATAATTATTTGTTTTACTTGACTTTTATAATCTACGCAAGAAATATCAGTATATTTTACGTGTTTTGTCGCTCCCAGATCAGCATGAAAGATTAAACACCCCCTTTATACAAAAATTATAATTTCTATCGACATTATATTAGTAAAAGATAGGAACCAAGTTGGGATTAGTTCACCATTGAGCTGGTATTGCTTAAGTAAGGACATTGGGCCCAAACCTTTCTAAACACACATACCTTTACGAAGATTACGTTGCGACTACCGAGGTCGTGGTTTACGTCGCTGTCTTATGTCTATATAAATGCTGTTCTAGGATCGAGCAACTTTACATAAAGTTGTGTTCATTTATCATGTACAATCATTATTATTACTTGATTTTTTATAATCTTTAATGTACTAATATAATAAAAAATATTATTCACAACTTTCGTATATTAATGATCATACACAAGTATGCTGTAAGAAACTGTAAATATCAAATTAAAAAAAAAACAAATCAGTAAAATCTACATCTTTTAGTATTTTGTTTTTGATTCATAAACTTATTGGCATCATAACAAATGGAGTGCTTAGCCTTAATATAAAGCTAAAAGTTTACAACTTTTCCTCCTTTTCAAGTGGCAAGTTTGCTCAGGTCTATAAAGTTAACTGCCATGGCATGACTAATTTACTATCATATTATTTCGTCTAAATCAGTACATAATCAGGCCGCGTATCAGATCGATTCAAAGTAGTCAACAAGACTTTTTATCGTTTCAAAAAGATGTCGGGAAATCCATTGGCAATATGTCACCAGCTCGCCGCTGCGTCGTCAGTGTTAAAACTTCTTTTTTTTTTTAATCTACGGCTGCGACCGACCGCGATTGTTGCGCCGTGCCCATTGTGTTTCGGCCTTGGACATCAATTAATATCGCCGAGCACATACCACACGATAATAAGCTTCGGTTTCCGGGATATAAAATGAAATTTGCATCATAATTTTCCCATCATCCTTCATAATGGATGTACCAACAATAAATTGTTTAAACAGTTTTTGCTATCAGTATCTTTACATCATCTGTACATTTGTTTGTATTTAATGACACAGACTTGTACTGATAGACTATTATAATATTGTTTCGTAGGTGTTGAAAGAATCTATCAATTCAATAATAAAAATATGAATTGTTTTGTTAACATAGAAAGACAATACAAAGGTACGTGAATATACGCAACCGAACAGAATTAATTAGTCACATATATTATAACTTTTATATATACATATATATTTATATATGTACGTCTTGATAGACTTGTATATTTTACAACTATAGATCGGTCTCCCTTATCACAAGGCAAATTACTTTTGCAGAGTAAACTTCAAATTACCACCTTATAAATTCTAGACAATATTATATATAATAGGAAAATAATTATACTATACTGCCAGGATAACCTGAAAGTTATTCTCAAAGAATGGTCAATTGAGAACAACCGGGTGACCTTACTATCTGAAATGCAATAAACATCGTAGTTTTGATGAATTATCTTATTGTTTCCATAGAAAATGATATTCTAGAATCGAATGACGCTCGCAAGACAAAAGGCGAATTCTCGAATTCTCGAAATATGCAATTGTCATTGCGTGTCTTTACCTGTGCCTAATTAGCTAATTGTAGGAAAAATATCCGTGAATAAATAAGAATAATGGATATTGAATGTATTAAGAAACATTCCTACGTTGATGATTGAAGTGCTAAATAAGAATTAGGATAGCACAAATACACCAATCAAACAAAATTTTCGTTATATTTATTAGTATTTCTAATTTACAACATTATCATATCAATGCAACCATCACAACGGTGAATGGTCCCGCCCGCAACCATTTTTCCCGATTCCTGATTTGACGACCTCCGTGGTGTAACGGTTAACGTACTTGACCGATACTCAGGAGGTCCCGGGTTCGATCCCCGGTCAGATCATGATGGAAAATAACCTTTTTCTGATTAGCCTGGGTNNNCTATATATTTATTATTTATTTATTCCTCGAGATTATAATAAAGTTATCTGTACTACACCTTTATCCCTAGGGGGTGAACAGTGCCAAGAGACATAATAAGCCACTATATTTAAATGAGCAAATAATTTGGTATTATCAAAAGTGGTCTGATATTTGTGATAGTGTTTAGTGTAGTGAATAAATTAAAATTCAAGTCGTTAATACTAAGACATTGCTTTGTATTGAATAAAAATATATATTTTTTTTGCAACCTTGCCGCTGTCCAATATGAGGAAAATAAGTGATGGTTTGAAGGAATCTCGTTTTAGGATGGTTGGCTAACATTTATCTATTTGCCAATGATAAGTGGCCTCAACGTGACTGAGCGGTGAGCAGTTATTTTAGTAATCAATCGAGACGCAGCATACGCGAAACAAATTGTACAAAAAATACTATTGAACGATAGGATTTGAAACCTTATTTCTAGGTAATTAAATAGGTATGAAATCAAATAAATATGTATATTGGGATTAGGATATCGCGTTTGTTAAATTATTTAAAGACAGTAGTCAGTAGTCAATAGTAATGAAACCTTGATTATTAAAAATCGTCGTCTGCTTATTAATCTAATAGGTTATATATGCAATAATACTTAACGGTCTTAAATGTTTTCTAAAGACGTCTTTAAAATTATATAAAAAATATTTTGAATATTTTTAAAAAATCATAAAATTAATACATTTCTCCCTTTACTGAGAAAATAATAGCTATAGCCTCAAATGAATGTACTAATACTACTACTAAATTACTAATGTAATGGGATACTAACACATTAATAATAAATTTTATAACAAATTATATACTTATACAAGTAGATAAACATCCAAGACCCAGCCAAAAACGATCATTTACCATCAATACCTGAGCGGATCAGATCGAACCCGGGGCCTCCTGAGTAACGCACAAATACGATCTCGTAACACCACGGAGGTCTTCAAAAGATTTTATGTTTACTTTTCCAACGATCGTGTGCTGAAACATAAACAAGGCCTAACAAGGGCCTCTGCAAATTCAAAATGGCGACAGATAGCCTTGGAGCGTCCATTATGTCACAATGACGGGGTAGTTCGCCAGGAAGTGAAAATGGCTATATGAGCCGTGAGAACGCGGCCGCCCATACCCGAATTTAAAACTATAAAATTTATCCATACCTTCTTTATATTGAGGTTATAAGAAATTTATTTTAGTAGATTTATCAATTTTGTTTCGTTTTTCAAACAGTAGGTATACCACGTGTCAGATTACGTAAGTCATAATGAAGAGACGTAATTTTGACAAAAAGCTGTGTAATCTTTTTTAATTACGATTTTACTATCATTGTTTTCAAACGGTAGTTTTTTGGGTTCCGTAACCATAGGGTAAAAAGTTAAAAGTATTAACTATTAAGTCTCCGCTGTCTGTCAATCTGTATGTCTAGTGAAAATTTTCACAGATGATATATTTTGATTACTGCTATACAACAAATATTAAATACAGAATTAAATAAATACGGATTTAAGGAGAAAAACAATCAAACCTGATATTTTTGCAATATTTTTCAACCGGTAGAAACTTGAATTTTTGTTGTTTTTTATGCCGTTTTTCTATCGACACCTAATGATACGGAATAATATCGTACATCGTACGCGATTTGTGGAGCTTGAAGACTAATGTACAAAATAAATCACCTAAGTCCAAGCGTGTTAGTTAACACAAGGCTACCGACCTGTTTTGCGGATATTATTGGGATATGAGCTTCCTCACTCCTCACGATGTCAAGATATAGATTTGTTATATCAACCTCATACATATTAAATACGATGTATGCAAGTATAAGTGGTGTTCATCTCAACTTGATTCGAACAGTCGTGACTTAGATACTACAATATTGAATATAAATTCAGTTTTTATATCACAATGTCAACGATATCCTTGTTTATTTACATGCGATATTTATCAATTATTCATGCATTATGTAAACATACATACATGATCACGCCTTTTTCCCATAGGGGTAGGCAGAGACTACATTCTTCCACTTACTGCGGTCCTGACATACTTTCTTCGCTTCCTCCACATTCATCAATCTTTTCATACACGCATTATTTAAAGAGCTATCTAAAGAGCTTTTGACAGAAAAGCTAGATATAATATTGTTGACTAGAAAATATAAAACCTTCATATTTTTTTCTAAAGAATTATATTTAATGTTTTCAAAAAGTAGTTTATATTTGAACCCGCGGTTGAGTGGTTAAACAGACGAATTTTTGTTATAGTATATAATTCACTCATTGCTACGCTCTTACACTATAATTCTCGAGGAATTTTGCAAAGTCCCGTCTTATGGAACACCTGTTTTAAAAGGTATCCTTATGCAAAATGTATGACCTAGCACTTGGTAGTTTCTGAGATCACGTAAGTCAGTTTAAATTTAATATTTAATTTAAATTTATTTTGGAATTACAAACATACTAGCTCCATACTACTACTAGTAGTGGCTCCATACCACTATTGATAACTACCACTATTTAGCTTTTTTATATGAATCATAAATAAGGGACCGATAGACCAGTTGCATTTTTTACAGGTTGTTTTAGACTTATGATGATGTTCTATCAACAGAGGAGGATTGATGAGCCTATGAAACACAAAGAATGCTGCCCGCCGTATGGGCGGCTATGGGAATGTACTGCCACAACAATAGTGCATATGTCTCATTAAATAGATAACCATCGGAAAACTTGTTATTATCTCTAATGACTCATAATCACATCGTAATATACGTTTAGGATACCATGTTGCCACTAGAGACGTATTTTAGTACAAATATTGTTATACATATGAGAATTTTATACTATAATACGTATAATGGGAAATTTTGTGATTATCTATGGCCTGAGTGGCGTTATTAAATAAAATTCTCTAAGCGATAACGCTTACCGCTAGCGGACAGACACGTTAACCATAAGGTTAAAGTGTCTGTACGCTATTCGAGAGGTCCAGAGTTTGATCCTCGGTCAGGTCAAGATAAAATATTGTTTCCGATTGGGCCATATATGTTTATTTTTTTTATATGTATTTACTATAAAATATAGTAACGTGCTTACTTTTGCTGAACGCGCTACTTATTCTCAGAAACTAGCTTTATCCCAAAGCTCTTCTATTTACGAATTCAAAGATAAAAACTAACCTATTCCTGGCTAATACATGTTCAGTTCCAAAAATTGAAATCCAAACGTAAGTAGTTTTTGCGTGTAAAAGTAAAAAAACATGTCAATCATGCTCCATCTTCGACCGCATCGTCACCAGCAGGTGAGATGACGGTCAAATGACAGTCTACATTGATTAAATTTACATACATATATAACAATATTCTTTCAACAAGCTTTCGCATTTTCAATAATATTTGTGACAAGATTAGGTACTTAAAAATTTTTCTGTAACACATGTGTTGTTCAGGTATTCATTAATATTCATAAAGAGGAAAATTTAACATATAGAATGATTTTAATTATCTAGTAGTAATTATGATTATACTGAGAATAGATAATTATCAACTTCAGAGTAATATTTATATGTCTACAATGTATTATACCCCCTATCTGCTATGAATATATGACTTGTCAGGTTTATGTGCCTCGATTGTCCTTCAGAACTGTAAAATATATACTACTAGCGATCCGCCCCGGCACAGGTTTAAAAACCTTTTTAAACTTCTTTAAAATTATTAATTAGTTATCGGAAAAACCGCATGTAATCACAATGGAATTGACGGTGGACCAAATATGTCTAGATCAATTTGATGTGAGCACTTGCCATTTAATTATATTCTTGCCTTTTTCATCGCACTCTTCTATTTGCAAACAATAGATATAGTTAGCCCATCGCAATAAGATCATTTAATTGCATTTATAAATAGTATAGGCAGTACCTATACATACATATGTTTGTACAATAAACTTTACTAAATAAAGTAAGTAGTTTGAGACTGGTCTAGGACTAAAAGGCTTTTAGTCCTAGACCTGTTAGTAAAAGCAAATGGTAGAAAATGCCTGTAGCTTCTCTTTCTGTGCAGATTCTAAAGCAGAATCAAGGGAAAAGGCTTTTTTTATGACAGAGGGAGGCAAACGAGCAGGCGGGTCACGTGATGTTAAGTAATCACGGCCGTCCATAGACACCTGCAACACCCGGGGGATCACAGGAGCGTTGCCGGCCTTTAAGGGATTTATAAGAATTTATGTTTTTTTTATTTATTTTCTCCTCAAAGGCTAGACGATGAGTTTGTACAAACATATTCTAGGATTGGTTCTGGTTTAACCCCTTTGAGATACAGAGGTCAGATGGGAGTCGCTCTGTCTAAAAGCCAGTAACCTTACCAAAACTCCTAGTCTAGGTAGCGGACCCCGAGCTCTGAAGTGTCACTGTTTATAATATAATTAAGTAATGTATTGATAACATGAGCGACACATTTAATGATTTATGATGTAAAAATATACATATAATATGTTCTGTTCATGTTTACTTTTCATGTCTGCCAGATGTTCAAAGACGCACTCATTTTATATTTTGGATGGCTATAATTATTAAAATAGAGGATGGTTTTTATATATTTTTACCTACTAAAAGCTATAAATGGAAATAAGTATATATAATTTCCTCGTATTTAATTTTAATTCCCCTCTCTGCTAGCCGCTGTTTCTCAACTTTCCTTTTTAGTTTCTTAAGTTTACGCGAATATTAGACATTGAAATGAAACAAATTTAACGGATTTTATCGCGGTTTAATCACTACACACAAAGGAATTTTATACTGTTTTAAGTTCTCTATGTATAACTAATACTGTATAACTATTGAGCTCCGACGTTTCGGATACTTTTCAGCATTCATCTTCACGGAAGACCCTTAGGAGGAACCTTAGATCTTTTCATTATTTGAATCTAGCTTATGCCTGCTACATCGTCCGCGCGTTACTACTATTGTCACTATCTCTGGTTGTAAGCGACTTATCAAAATGAAACCTATGCTATATTTTAAGATAGACCATCTACGATAGAACTATGAAAACCGCATCAAACGTCCAGTAGTTTTTGTGTGATACGAGTTTCAACATACAGACAGGCAAAAATTCTAAAAACAATCGTTTTGGCTTCTATAGGTCCCATTAAGAGGTCCTATATATTTTTTTCTTAAATATCTTCCATGTACAAACATTGCTCAGTTAAGTACAATTTTATGTATATAATTGAAATAGAACATAGTGACTTTTTTATAAGCTAAATAATACAAGAACAACAAAAACTACAACAATACAACGGGTGAAACACTCTTATATTAAAAATATTATTTTTAAGTAGTTATATGTGTTTAGTTGAACAATAAGTAATCGTCTTATCTTATTATTTTATGAAAAACTCTGAAATTTTGTATGCATATATTAATCATATATGACAATGGAATAATATATTTTCATTAAATTTATCAAATATATTATAACAACTTTTAAAATGTTCGTTCTTCTCTTTATTTTGTTTTAAATTATATGTATATATACAATTCATACGTTTTTCTACATAGAAACTGTTTTGAAATATAGAATTTTTAAGTTAGGCCTTCATATTTTTCGTTACAGTGGCAGTATGAAAGTGGAATTGTAGGGATAGATTAGGGCCAAACAAGTAACTAATGGAGCGCATTAGATAACTTGAAAAACAATGTAATAACGCAGCCCCGAAATCAGGCACGTACCGAAAAGTAGAAAAAGGTTACATGCTTTCCTGAACTTACTTAGAGTGGGATAATAATTGAAAGAAGAAGCCTTTCTGGCTGCCACCAGTGTTGGTACATAATTATGCACGTTACCATGAATTTCTCTAAAAGATTTTCGATGATAACTGTTTATATACCAATTGCATATTCTCCTAAAACTTGATGAAAGCCGTGTCTTTTTGGAGCTCCAAAATTTTTTGCGGCGAAGTGCACTTAATTTTTGTTTTGTACTCTGCATCTATCTAGTTCAAATAAGATTATAAACGACACAATTTGAAAAGACTATAACAATTTCCGGTAACTGATTTTGCTCTTTTTATAATACTGACGTTGCAACAGGACGATTGACAAGTGATTGAAAGATCACTTCTTCCAATCATTAAGCCCCCAGTAGTAACTGCAGTGTCGTGACGAAACTCTGTGTAAAAATTATGAGACAATGGATTGATATATACATGTATACACAACTGATGACATTGTATCGAGTCTCTCAGTCTGTCTTTAAAGTTACCTACTGGCTACGTATATATTTTTTTTTGTTAGCAATATAAAATATAAGTTTTGTTCTTTTATATTCTATTTGGAAAGACCTCCCCTTTTTCTTCTAAAAATTTCTAACTACTACTACTTGCTGTTGTTGCTACATAGATGTCACTCTCAGATTAGGCTCATTAGATTATAAAATATTGTAGCCGTTATTATATTCTAGAAGCCGATTCAACTACTTTTACAGTATTCAAAGACACCTGACATTCATAACTGCATGCGTAATATTGCGTAAACTCAAGAACTGTATAAACATTTGTTACAAAACGTTTGTTTTAAACTTGATTGATTGAATATTTTAATGAGTATTATTTTATTTACAGGGCAAAAGGAGGTAACACGGCATGACGGCTACGCACGGTGGAGGACGAGAAGATGATCGTCCGGATAAAGATTCTGTGTACACAATCAAAACTGGCTTCAAAAACGATGGCTACCAGCATGACCGCGACTCCAATGACGATATTGTCAAGCCTCCTCCACTACCCACGGAGGAAGAAAATTACCCCACCGGAAAAGTCAAACTATCACGAAACGAAAAATGGAGAATACTGAAAAATGTGGCAGCAGTTAGTTGCGCTTTCATGGTGCAGTTCACTGCTTTCCAGGGAACCGCCAATTTACAATCTTCTATAAATGCCGCTGAAGGGCTTGGCACTGTTTCACTAAGCTCGATTTATGCAGCCCTTGTAGTCTCATGTATATTTGTCCCCACGTTCCTCATCAAAAGACTTACTGTAAAATGGACACTTTGTCTGTCCATGCTTTGTTATGCCCCTTACATTGGGGCGCAGTTTTACCCAGCGTTCTACACGTTGGTGCCTGCCGGTGTGGTGGTAGGCCTGGGAGCAGCTCCTATGTGGACATCAAAGGCTACTTACCTGACACAAGCTGGAAGTGTCTACGCGAAACTAACTGATCAAGCAGTCGATGGAATCATAGTGCGATTTTTTGGCTTCTTCTTCCTCGCTTGGCAAACAGCTGAACTATGGGGAAATCTGATCTCTAGTTTAGGTAAGCTATTAATTTATTAACACTACATATAAAAAGTACAGTTGAAAAAAATTGGTTAAAAAGAGTAAAAGGTAAATTAAAATAATAATGAATTTGTTCGATTAACTCGCGTTATTTTCATTATAATCCAGATCAGATGACTGTTTGAATAAAACAACTACATTAAAAATTGAAATACACCCGACGCAATATAAAAATAACGCGCGTACAATTTACCCCTCTTTTTGCGTAGGGGGTTAAAACATAGCTAAGAACACTCGATGAAGTCACCTTTCTAAGAAAAAAATTATCCAAATCGGTTCACACGTTTGGATGTTATGATGCCACAGACAGAATGATACACACACACGTCAAACTTATAACCTCCTCGTTTTGCGACGGGGGTTAAAAATTAGGCCTTCATACTTATGTATTTCTCAAACGCATTTTCTCTTGCAATATTATATATTAGGCTGTCTTTGCAGTGTTCTCGTCAGGAGTGCACAGCGGGAACACTTCAATAGACAACTCCAACAGCACCCTCCTGAAATGCGGTGCCAACTTCTGCATGATTGGCGGCGGCCACCACGACAATCAGAATCTGCACCGGCCCCCAGACAGCGAGATCTATGAGATCAGTGCTATCTACTTAGCCTGTGTTTTGGTGGCAGTGCTTATGGTGGCGTTGCTGGTCGACCCACTGTCTAGGTACGTTTCGATGGTTGTTAATTTATAATTTTATTTGATGTATAAAGTAGCCTTTAATACATGAGGACTAAGGCGTTATTTTCTACCTGTATATAGAAGTATCCTATTTCAATCTCCAAATGACACAAAACTGCCGAGAATACGTCTCTCTTCGTTTTAATCCCGATTTCTATAGTTATTGTTGTATGCATTTCTACATATTCTCATACCTTTATCTTATGTATGTCTTCTTATAGCAATTTATCGCGCTATTGTTATAAATTTGCATGCATAAGTTAATCTAATCTTATTGCGTTAATCACACACAGAACCTTATTTATCTCAGGTTTATTGCATAGCCTAAGCAATTTGTATTTATTTTTTATTAACTACTAGCCATGCCCACTTCGTTGGGCGTTAAATTATAGCCTATAATATTCTTAAATAATGTAGCTTCCTGATTTAGAAAGAATTTTCATGATTGGTTTAGTTTATTTGATAACAACCTTTAACTCTAATATTAGTATAGACTTGTGTGGTTCTGTACGTATATATAACTATTTCTCACACAAACACAAAGGACTTTCAGTTTTAAAGGAACCTTCTACAAAAAATCAGCGAAAAACGCGTCAAATTTCATCCAGTAAATTTTTTGTTATAGAAAAACAAACACACAAAAATTCTAGGTCCTAAAAATACCCCCATATCTTTGCAGATATTATGCAGTGCAGAAATATCTTACAGTTTTATTATATGTACAGATAATGTCTACGAAACTCTTATTTGTTTAACGAAATCTTAAGAATTTTCACTAAAGTGGACACGGTGCATCGGCTGCCAAAATCCAATTTGAACACAAAAGATGTTGTAGTTTTTGTAAAGAGTCTCTTGTATAGATCGATCTTTTGGGCTGAAGATGTTGCTATTTTTTATTCTAACTCGTGTTACTCTCATGTACAACCAGTGTCATTGGCTTTTACTGTGACGACCAAGGTTTTGGTTGAATGGTTTCGCACAAATTGTTAACCGGTGCACGAATAATCGAGTGTCCGATACAGTATGTGATGAAATTTTCTAATCGAAATACCTAACATAAAAATATATATTTTGAAACCAATTTTTTGTCTGATCTTTATAGCAAAAATTCTTTAAAAGGAAAGAATACTTAATATGTATCTGGGCTGCATGAAGAAACATTCACATTCTATATGTCCTGTAAGAATATTAGAGCAATCTTTACTTTTGATCTCATTTTTCACGAGACGAAGCGGGTTAACAAAATTTTAATACCAAATTACACGGCTAACTCACGTTAATTTTAGTCGGTAACGCCGACGACCGTTTCGACCTATTCAGAAGGCCATCTTTAGGGCGAGTACTAGGAACAGCCGCGCCGCGACGTTCCTAGTACTAGCCGTGTAATACACTAGTTATGTCTTCTCGCGTAACTTTCAATGATATAACCACATTACCTCTCCTCTACCAAATATGAATTTTGGGGCAAGACCTAGAATTATGTTTTATTTTCTACAAGCTTTTACCTTTTACGCTCGTGTCCCATAATTCCCGATCCATTGAAAATTTTGCAAAATCCTATCTTAGCACCTAATAGAAAACCTCATCCAGGATTTGAGATTTCTTGCACTTTTAGTTTCTGTAAAGAGTGAGTAAGGCAGTCAGTGAACTTTCGCTTTTATATATAATTACAGAATTTAAAAAGAAAATATTGTAAGAGATTGCACAAGATTTTCTGCCTTTATTTTCCTGATATACTATACTTATTAATATTTGAACAGGTACGGCGAAAAGCAGAGGGTAACAGATCCTTCAAAGGAAATCAGTGGCATCCAGCTTCTCTCGGCCACCGCGTACCAGCTTAAGAAACCAAACCAACAGCTGTTGATTCCTATCACTCTCTGGATCGGCATGGAACAAGCTTTTATTGGAGCTGACTATACTCAGGTATATTATTTTTAACTTTAATTCTTCTTTTATCTTTTTTTTCCTTTTATCTGCTAAGTGACTTTAATAATCACTTAGCAGATAAATCACCATTTATCTAAATTGAGTAAATCACTCGTGTCCATTGCTATTGCTATGTCATTATATCAGTAGTAGTTAAAAAACTTTCAGAAATTTTAAATTTATTGCCATCTATGCAATTACGATCTCAATAGTTCGTTAAAGAGTTCCATAAATCATTTCTTTAAATTTGTCTTCTGTGAGTTATTTTTATGGCACGATCTTGTATAATCGTATGTTTCGTGTTAGGTGTTTAAATGTGTGCAAACAAAAAATTCTTTCATGCCTTTGATTACATACAGAATTTTCAGTATAAGTTATCTACAACAATGACAATAGTTGGCGCCTAATGGATATTTTTTGCTAATCAATTGGCCTCAAATGTTACATTAGTAGGTACCGCTATGTCATAGACTAACTAAATGAAAGCTGTTCACGCGAACCGGTAAACTGAGTTTTGTAATTTGATTTTTTTTATTGCTTCAGCCATTGTTTTGTCTGTACAATGTACAATCTCCTATTAAGTATGTTATACATAAAACTTATTGCCTTGTAAGTACATAAGTTTTAGGATTCTGTAGTCAATAAGGAGCCCTTAAACCATTCCATTACATAGCCTTAGGTTGTCTATACATATAATAAAACTGTAACCGAGCTATGACTGTACATGGGAGATATTAAGAAAAAATGTGGGGGGACGGCGGGGTTCTTTTAAGGTCCTATAGAAGACAAAACGATTATTTTAAAAAAATTTGTCTGTCTGTATATTTGAACGCACATCACGCAAAAACTACTAAATGGATTTTGATGCGGTTTTCTGTATGTGTAGTTGTATTATAGAAGATCTAACTTAAAATATAGCGTTAGTTTCATCTTGATGCGCCACTTAGAACCCGAAAGATTGACAATAATAATTACACGCGGACGACGTCGCGGGCATAAGCTAGTAGATAATAATTCCCGTGTGGAAGAAGTCGCAGATTATGAGGTATAGGGTTCAAAAGTGATAGTATCAATCTTTTGCAGGCATACGTCTCCTGTTCGCTTGGGATCCGCTCCATCGGCTACGTAATGATCTGCTTCGGAGTAGTCAACGCCCTTTGTTCCTTGCTTTTCGGCTCGGCTATGAAATACATTGGAAGGTATATTTATTTTTCTATTTATTTATTAACCCCCTGACACAAAAAGAGGGGTGTTATAAGTTAGACGTCCAAAACGGATGAACTGATTTGGATAATTCTCTTTTTTATTGAAAAACGACTTGATCGAGAGTGTTCTTAGCCATGTTTNNGGCACAAAAAGAGGGGTAAGTTAGCGCGTATACATAAGCAGAAATTAATATTTATATATTGTTTGTAGGTTTCCGATATTGATCATGGGGGCGGCACTGCACTTGGGCCTCATCGTGTGGCTTCTCATTTGGATCCCAAACCCTAATTCTCCGACGGTATTCTTTGTGATCTCCGGCCTGTGGGGCGTCGGCGATGCTGTGTGGCAGACGCAAGTGAACGGTAATTCCTTCATTCATTCATTTTATGCTTCGACCTATTACTATAAATTCGCTGTCCGTGCGTATGTCCGTCTGTCCGTATGTATGTCACTCTCTAGTGAACCGTAACAGCAAGACCGTTGAAATTTTCTTAAATGATGTATTTTTGTTGCCGTAATAAAAACCAATACTTACAACAACAGAACAAAAAATTATGGGGCCTGTAACCACCCCCTTAAAGAGGGTTCACAAACATAATCCTGCTGCCATTTTTTTAAATAACTAGAGGCCGCCCG
>JADGIL010007418.1:0-22550 GCA_020352625.1 Cactoblastis cactorum | reverse complement strand
CCCTACCAATTTTCAGCCAAATCAGTTCTGCCGTTCTTGAGTTATAAGTGGTGTAACTAACACGACTTTCTTTTATATATAAGTATAGATAATGAACGAAATGTGTCGGCCTCCTCAAAAAAATTTAATTGCTTTGTCTCATTCTTTCACTGCTAAATATTAAAAAGAGAGATAGAAGATATTTGTTAATAGATTGTTAGATATTTTTTAAACGAGGACCTTAAAATGTGACCACATTATGACCACTTGATTTAACACAGCTTATGTCCATCCTTTACTTTTCTTTCTTTCTTTTCTAACTTATAGGTAATGTAAGTTCTAATGAATTAATTTCATCAGCCTTTATTGCGCAGTGATTGTGTGATTGTATCTGTGACACATTGTTCCAGGTTCGATAAATCAATTATCACATTTTTTTTATTTATGCTATCTAGAGTATCATATTACCCGGTGCCGCTAATTAACTACGGCTACCGTCGCTAGATGGCGGTAATGTCTTTAGGCGATTTGAAATGAACATAATACCAGTGCCATCTATATAACGCACTTTACCCAAAAAACTTTGTTTGCTCGTACATAATAAGTTACTAATAATGGCAAGTTGCTTTGCTCCTATGAAAATGCTTAGATTTTATTTATAAACAATTTTTTGTAAGAAAAAATTATATCTTTTGAATAGTATCCCGTAACACAATCATAGTGGTATGGAGCCACTGGTAGTAGTTGTATGAAGCTACTACTTGTAGTGGTATGGAGCCAGCTACAGACTGACATAAAAAAAAAACACAAGACTAATGCGTACTTATTGTAAATGTATGCAATTTTCCCTGTATATTTATTTATTAAATTGCATTATATTTAAGTTAATATATCTTTAAAGTAACTGAACTGTGTTACGATCGTCACTGCACGTCATTAGCATTGCATTTATATTCATATGTAAACTGTTTATGTACTATTATAATGACCTCTTTTCTGTCTAGAATAACACAATATAAGCGTAGATATGTAAAGAAAATAGTACAAATAAACAACGTATAAGATTCAAGACCTTTCATTCATTCAGTGACAAATTACCAAAGTTTAGACAAACATCATGGAGTAAATTTTACAAATAATTAAACGCTGTGAACGCGTGCCTTGGGTTTAACTCAATACCTATAATAATAATACCAGGCCCACTTCGTGGGCGTTAATTATAAAATAACGAAGTCGTATAAACATTACCTCTTTATAAAGTAATCGGATTAACTTTTATTTTTTCTTTCATACAATGCCCTTTTTGTATTTAAGAAGTGTACATAATTATTGTACCTTGTAATTCAACGTCTGTACAATGAAAAAATCATTACAACACCACGTTGGGTTATCAAAGTGAAGGAAAGATAGGTGATAATGAATATATGTAATTTAGTTCATTTATTAGTTTTTATGATGGCGGAAAATACTAAGGGAAATAAAAAAATATTTTGGGTATTGTTAGGCTAAAAACGAATCGTGATTTATGTAAATTTTGTTATGAATTACGTCATTACTTGATAAAAGTACTCGTACTTTGCTTGGTTTACTGAGTTGGATCAACACAACCAGACAATCGTTGAATTGAATTATATGGACATATCTGAACATTTTTTTTTTACAAATACTAGGTTTTTCCCGCGATCTCTTCAGCGTTATAAGCCAGATTTTATGTAAGATATTTCCATTAGTTTTGCGGAAAACAAGTAAAACATACAAACAGATAGAAAAATAATCTAAAAAAGCCGTGCTTAAGCTATATTTCAACTATTATTTTTTTTCTTTTTAATATCTTCTATATGCCGATATAGGCCAGTTAATGTTGTTTTATATTTGTTCTAAGATATTTGTAGACATAAATAAAAAAAAAACAGAAAATCTAGAAATTAGGATTTAAGTATTCGATCGAAACGTAAATATCCCTCCTGTGCTCGTGTCATTTTAAGTAATAAGAATAAAAAATTATGAACTAAAATAAATTTCATTTAAAAGATGAAAATTACGACTCTGTTAAGGGCCGTTGCTCGTCAGAGCTGCATTATCTCAGTCACGTGCAAAATTCATTCTGCACGTTTCGCAGACAATCCTCTAATTGGCTTCATTAATCCCAGGTACACAGCGCACATTTATCTCATTGTGTGATCGCGATTATTCTTAAGACCACCGGCCACTTTATATGTACATATTTCATGTAGCTTTTATATATTTTGTATAGGCTTGACACACAGGGTTTAGAACGCAGCCGCTACACGCTACAAATCATCGCTGCTAGCTTCTTGCGATTCTACCTTCTCTCACTTGATATAGGGGTTAAAAAGTAACAGCCACCAACTACAAATGTCGTCCACTGGTAACTGACCAGTCAGATATCCTTGAAGCCGTTTCTAGCTACTCGTGGCTGGCGTTTATGACTGTTGCATATGTCCAGTGTGCGGCGACTCTTAGAGCCTACTCAGACTAGACAGTATCATTCTTGAATACTATTTAACTGTGATTGAACTGGTAATGAGAAAATCTTATTCCATTAACAGAAAGCTGAAAATAGAAATTCTCAATTAAGATAAGATTATTTGATGTATAAAATTTTTAGCTTGATGTTAATGGAACGACCAAAACTGTCAACTCCTGCTTTAAAAACTTCAACTCCTTCCTTCAAAACTTTCAATTCAACGGCCAAAATCCGCTTACAATTTAAAATGTGCATTCTAAGAAGTAATTTTTCTGAAATTCCAGGTTTATACGGAGTGCTCTTCAGACGGAATAAGGAAGCAGCGTTCTCTAACTACAGACTATGGGAGAGCGCAGGGTTCGTCGTCGCGTATGCTTATTCCACGCATCTGTGCGCACGCATGAAGCTTTATGTCATGATGGTGGTACTTCTAATAGGTTGTATGGGCTACATTGTGGTGGAGATCCTGCATAAGAGAAAGGTAAGAAATTATTATTTATTTATTTATGTACACATATATGTTGTAAGGAACAATAGTAACTTAATAAATATGGTACATAGGTACTGCTTATTTCTTCAGAAATTTCTTCCAGCAGAGAGGTTTCTTTTTTATTATATATTACAAGATACATAGGTATATCGTAATTTATTTTTTGTGAATTATCTGGTTGATACTTATTTGTTGAAAATACTTAAATGAAATTGATCATGAAGTTACTAAGTGAGGATACCTCAAATATAAAATATAAATAGGTATATATGTATAGAAATAATCACAATAGTAGAGTTAGCCTCAAACTAAGTTTGAAACGTGTATTATGGGATACTTACTAACTCAACAATACCTACTATATTAATAACAACTACACATATAGATAAACATCCAAGACCCAGTCCAATCAGAAAATTATCATTTTCCATCATGACCTAACCGGGGATCGAACCCGGTGCCTCTTGGATAGCGGTCAACCATGTTAACCGTTACACCATGGAGGTCGTCATCGGAAACAATACCTTGTATGCTTCTAGTGAAAAAACTCAAGTCATTAAAATTTTCAGGCCCGCCGTCTGAAAGCCATCGCCGAGGACCCAGCCATCGCCGCCGAAGCCGCTAAACAACCGCCCGAAGAAGACGATGAAAAGGACGAAATTGATGACGAAATTGAAATCACTCATTTGTAAACACATAGCATGACCAGAGAAACCATCGTCATGCCAGTGCCAGCGAATATGGCAGTCATGCCATCAACGGCGCCAAATCGCGCTTCACACAATTTGCCATATATCTACAACATTTGGTTAGAACAAACCAACATGTTGAAATGTGCAGACATTTTAATTGTAATCTTGCGTATAATTAGATCTATTTATGTATCCAATAGTTTAGTGAAGATTCAGTTTTGAAAACAAAAAATGCAAGTACAAATGTTTCCGTGGCCCTGCATCGTATCTTATTCAACTAATAATGAACTTAAAAATATTATTATTACCGTTGTTTCATTCCAAATGAATGCTGGTAGAGGGTCCATCAGTAGAGATGGCTGGCCGAAAGTACGTTGGTTCTGAAGACAAAGTGCGGTAACGAACATTTATAGCATCAAGCTACAATGTGCATCTATGCGTACGTTTTAAGACTCTATTTAGCTAACATTGTAATATGGCACTTATATTACAGTACCGGTGGGGATTTGAGTGTAATGCTCCAAATATTAGGTGCTTCTTTTTCTTAATTTGTACAAAGTCATTAAAACCTAATATTGTACGTTAAATTATTTAGACCTGGCCCATTACTGTTGTGAAAAAAACATTTGTCAGTACTTAGTTACTTAAAATCGATATTACGTTATATTATTGAATTTAGATAGGTGATTTAAGTGGAAAAATTCATCGAGGAGACACAAGCGCACACGCGTAAATTACGCTGTCTTTGTAAACACTAATAAAAAGACCAACTGTGCTCACTTAGTCCATTCACAATTACAAGCTATTGTCTTCATATTATATTGACATGTAACTTTATTTGTATTTCACCCTGCTTTGTGATTTATCTGCATGTGAATATCCGTAATGGAAGCAAAAAACCTACATTTGTTTTATACACAAAACAATACCTAGCCTAAAACTCGAGTCGCTTCTCAAACCCAAAAACCTATTTGCATTATGAATTTATTAAGCTAAGCATAAAATGTGTCATTTATGTATTTGTCGTGGCATTAAATTGTATTGCATGAGTTTTCATTGATGTTTTGTGTCCGTACCCAAATGAACTGTGTCGTCTTAACAGGTAGCAACGTTTTGCAATACGCGGCAGTTTGTTTTTAAGATTTTAATTTTTTATATGTCCATGTAATTGCAAGTGACATGTGTCATATGTATTTAAAAAAAATTTAGTAGGTAGTCTATTGATGGATTTTACCACAAAAAAATAATCACATGACTTAAGAATGAATGTATCAAAATTACTAATATTATTGTATTTATTCATTTTATAAATATTGATCTTCTAAATTAGTTAGCAAGGATGGACAGGCTCCTATTGTTTAAGGTCAATATTTTTCTAATTTAGGGTTAATAAAAAAGGACGAATAAATTGATCAATACTGAATTTATTGCTGTTAATATGAGCATGGGATATTCCAAAATAATGTAGAGATCTGGACTATTCTGTAGATATAATAAAAACATATCATTTATTGGCATTAAATCAATGAATGTTGTTGTTGTGATATTTTTGTTGAATATAAAAATCTCCTTATTTATTTTCGAATATATTCTATATACACGTAATGTTTGATATTATTAGTTAGTATTATATTCATCATATTATAAAATTGACCAATTAAATGATAAAATACATTATTTCAATGAATTGTGAGACATTTCGTTGTTTTTTTTTTTAAATAAAATAATCAATTATTCTCAGTACGAATGATAGAATTGTATGTTACCTAGATCAAATAAATTAAAATAAATATATAAATAGCTACATTACAAATACGGAGGTGCATAAGCGTGTATATTCACTACGTGTGTTTATATTTTCAAAATGGTGTGCCTGCTGGTATTTAATAAAAGGGGCATGGATTCTGTGTACCCCGTAAGGGAATAAGATGAATTTGGATTCGCAAGCTTCGATGAACAGAACAATAAAGAACTAGATTTACAGTTCCGAATATAATAATCAAACAAACTATCGTCCTCAGTTCAATCGAGATGACCACTACTATGATTATGTCGAAGAAGTTTTATTTCCAGAATCATGTATTAGAAAAATGTCTTAACGTGTGCAAGTCGAAACCATGTCAAACTAACGAGTCTAGTTAGTTGTTAGTGGTATGGAGCCACTACTTGTAGTGGTGTGGAGCCAGTTACAGGCTTCTTTTTAGCCTGTAGCACGAATGGGCCGGATCGTCCGGGGAAGTACCACACACCCACAGAGTACCGACGCCTGAATGACGGTTATCAGCCGTCATGCTGCGTCCGGTGAGTGGGAGAGCCGGGGACCCAACTTCAGTTGTCTATAGGCGACGGTGATCACTTAACATTTCGTGACCCGCATGCTCGTTTTCCTCCCTCTGACATAAAACATAAACAAATAGTTGAATTCTGCTCATTTATGAACGATGAGCAGTGTTTTACCGAGGACACTTTTTAGCGGGATTGCGGGTCTAGTTGTTTATCGTACGTGTTTAACAATTTGCTTAGCGATCTAGTAACGATTAAAAACTTCATTATTTTTTAAAAAATAATAATAAGTTTAAAAACATTATTTGTGTTAATTTATAAATATTATGGAATAAACCAATTAATCGCTTCGTCCTAGATATTTATGTACCAAACATTATGCACAGAACCAATAATTCAGTTTTATGTTTAGCTATCCACATGTAGCAAGTATAAAACAAAATCACTGTAAAGTTAAAAATATTTTGAGCCATTCGACAACCTTTAATATAATTAAAGTAATATAATGTAATGGATGTAAAAAACAACAATTACATACAGAACTTTTTTGGATTAATAAATATAATTATGCACTTAAAAGTTAAAAAATAATCAACATTTACTCATATTTTGTACACCAGTGCAACAAAAATAAATGTATCAATGATTATTTATGAAATTTGTTTAATATATTTTCATCTTAATAATAATACCATGTACATATATTATGTGTGTCGTTTCGCAAATTATCAAATAATATCAAATAAATTGTAGACTATCTTATCAACATTATCGATTTTACGTCATATCTTTTTAATTTATGCTATACTAGCTTTTGTTCACGGCTTCGCTCGCGTAAAATTCGATGGAGGGGTGGGGGGGATAGACAGAGACAAAAACTAGCATATGTCACTCTCCAGCCCTTCAATTATCTTCATATAAAAAAATACACTAATCCATTGCTCCGTTTTGACGTACAAACAAATAAACAAACATCTATAATATTAGTATGGATTTTATGTTGATAATTTCATGTATGTTAATAGCACATTGATAACACTTGACAAAATATGATAAATGAAATGGATGTACCCAAAATTTGATTTTTAATTGTTCTAAATATATTTAAATATATTTGAAATTTGTTTTACTAATAAACATGTACCTATTTTAACTATGATTACATTAGTGTAATTCTGATAAATATTTATTTTTTACTTATTCACGTAGAAAATGCGGCAAACGTTATTTTAAAAATGAATTAAAAATGTATTTTCTCTACTTCCAATACAATGCTCTAAACTTTGTATAAAAGTACACTTATTACATATATATGTATGTTGGTACCACGGTAGGATTACAAACCGCGTGATATTTATCATTTAATCTAGACTATTATAAATTATAGATATTGATGTAAATTAAATATTAATCATAAGTAGTTATAGGTAAATGTAGGCCTAATATAAATAAATTGCTATATTCCTTAGATATAACACTATTTTGTTGGAATACAATAATTATGTTAATTTAATAATGATGAATTATGAGTTTGTGATGGAAAATAAATAAGAAAATGTTTGATCTTTTTTTGTATTATTTTCTAATATAACGCTTTCCGTACTTTACTGTTTACGGTAAAGTCGAACTGGCGCACAAAGGATTCCGTACCATCCTATTCATACTTATAAATGCAAAATTAACTGTGTCTGTCACTTTTTCACAACTACTACACCAATTTTGATGAAATTTCAAATAAAATACATGCGTAGGTTAGACTTTGGGGAAGAGCATACGGCATAACATGATAACTAAAATTTCACGCAAATAAACCGCAGGGGGTAAGCTAGTTACCTATAAAAACGGTAAATAAATCATGTATTTCATATACTTATCTTTATAGTTAATTTATAAGTACATACATTATTCTATGAATATTTGAAAAGTTTACTTGTTGCCATTATCAATATCGAGCAAAAAAACTCATGTTTGTTGTATAGTAAAAATAAATATTTATTACTGGTTTTGAAAATTGCAACATTTTTAATTTTCGCGATTCATGAGATACAGTTTGGTGACAGACAGAAGTCCGAAGGCGAAGTCTTCCCGTTTTACACTTTGGTTACGTAACCCTAAAAGGAAGCCGTGCATCATGTCATTTCTGCCAGTGTTTTTTTTATGTCAGAGGTAGGCAAACGAGCAGGCGGATCGCGAGATGTTAAATGATCGCCGCCGCCCATAGACAACTGCAACACCCGCGGGGTTACAGAAGCGTTGCTGACCTATAAAATACCTAGTAATTCCTAATACTAATAGAAGTTGGGCCTCCGGCTCTCCCACTCACCGGACGGAACATGGCGGCTGAGAGCCGCCATTCAGGCGTAAGGTATTATGAGCACAATTTACGACCAACTATTAGATTCTCTCATGAGTAAAATGGTGATTGATTTTCGACAATGTTTCGACAATAGAAACACTAGCTTTTGCTCGTGGCTTATCTCGCTTGAAATTTGGTCTGCCACTTAAGACTATTCAAAACAAACAATCCTAAGGTATACTTATCATCTTTGTGTACTCCAATGGTTTAAGCAGCGTATGCCAAGATAGCTCTCAGAGGGCAGATTTTTTCCGAATTGATGGACATGTATCATTTTACGACCATAAAATCACTAAAAATTATTACCTATATGTAATTTTTATGTATCCTATAGATATTACTAGACATGAGTAATCTCAACTCGGAGACGTGATTCGATTCAATGATTCTTAATCAGCGTCCGGAATTGAATCCTCTTAATGATTCAGACTCCCTTGTCAACTCCTGCTCACACATGTCCGAGACTTAAGTTCGATACCGATTTCAATATAGAGTGGATCACTCATTGTCTGTAGATTCAATTCAATCCTACGAAGAGCTAGTTTTTTTTTGAATAATTTAAATACTTTTGGGACTTGACCGATCAACTTTGAATCATTATGATGACCTTCTTGGTGGTTAACGTACTTGACCGATACTCAGGAGATATTTTAATAAATATTCTTGAATAAATAAATAAATAAATATAAAATATTTTATATATAATATTTTATAAAAATAACAATCTACCATTAATCACATTCGCCTATATTAAGTCGTATACGACAAAATTAAAAGTAAGACGCGGTAAAAAACAGTTAAATACTTTCTACGAAAAATGAGTAAACGACCTCATTCAATACTTAATCCTAATTATTTCCCATAAGAGCTAATATAAAACAAAAAGACCACAATTTTAAAATTTACACAATTAATTTATTAAATATACAAATATTTATGCAGTACAGAAAACACAACACATTATAGCCCTACACAGCTCTATGGCCAGAATACAAGGACTCCATACGCCGATGGCTAAAATGAATAGAATGATGTCAGTAAATTGTCTCCACATAGTTAAGAAGCTCAAGCAATGAGGATAGAACCAAGGACACCTGTAATACACAGACAGCCACGGTCTCTTTCTAAGTGAACCCATGTACAAGCTGCACTCAAAGTCTTCTTTTCGAACTCTAGTTATTTGTTTGACAGGTTTTAACCGTCGTTTGGGATTTTTGAAATGAAATATGAAATTGGTGACATAATGCGCCTCGAGCCACCGTTTTATCCCTTTCGCTGGCGCTGTAGAAACCATTTGATTTTTTAATTTGTTATAGTTTTTAGGTTTACGTTTGCATATTTTATTTCGAAGGCGTTGGAATTTGCTTTTTTTTCTTCGTTTGATCTGTTTTCGAATCTGGTGTTCAACAAGTTTTTTTAATTTCTTTCCGTGTTCATTACGTATAACTAGTAGTTTATTGGTTTTCTTTTTTGTTCGTTTTTTATTTTTATAATGATGTTTCCTTTTATCTTGCTTTTTATTTGTCACTTGAATTTTATTGTGCCCTTTAGTTTTCTTTTTAACATTATTTGATTGTTTAGGCACTGTTTTCAAATTACTTTTATCTTTAAGCTTCATTTTATTTGACTCCTTATTAAATTTTAATTCGGATTTAGTTATGCGTTTGGTTTTTTTTAAAGGTACCTTGTTTGATTCTCCTTTAACTTTTTTGTTTGATTCAAAATTGGGATAAGCAGATGATTTACCTAAATCTACTTTCTTTAATTTATCTTTCTTTTTAGCTGCTGTCTCAATGATATTTTCTACTTCAAGTTCTTGCTTCGTTTTCTTTGACTTTGTTTTAGATTTAATCGGAGCATACGGTAAAGATTTAGATCTAATATTAGGTTGTGTCGATTTATTTTCATCTTCCAATTTCAGCCCAGTCATCTGTCTAATCAGTGTACCACATAAACATTTAAATTTCGCAGTTTTATTATTTAATTTACTTGATTTTCTTGCATTAACAATGTCGTCCGTTAGCATTTTGTTCTGAATATATGGTGATAAACGTGCTTTATTTCTGGTTTCACCCTTTGTGGCCACATCGGCTGCAACAACCTTAAATTTTGCTCCTAGATACTTTTTTCCTTCATCTTGTTGAAGGACGATATCTTTTTTCGGAACTTTATCTTCTACAAATAAAAATCTACATGGACTTGGCCAGTCGCACAATGACAACTCTGTTATGTTTGTGGTTTTCGGACACTTTTGACATAGACATGGAAAATTACAAGAGCACAAATCATCAGAATGTTTAATTGTATTTTGTTTGTCAAGTATTTTCTTATTATTACATTTACAATTTCTTTCTACAGTTTGATAGGGTTTTAAATCTTTTGCCTTAATAATATCTTTAATATTCATTTGACAAGCTTCAGAAGATTGTCGGTTTTTCATCCGCTTTCTACTGTTTTGTCTGATATGTAGGTTACTACTAGAACATCTAGATTTGCAAGTATTTAAATCGGTATCATTCTTCAAGTTATCTTTTCTAATATCTTTTTGACATTGACATGTAGTAAACTTGCCTGTACATAAGTCGACAGGATGTTTAAGTGCTTTTTTCAAGTTAGGTTTTGTAATATATTTTTGATATTGACATTTAATAGAGTTGCAAGTATATGAGTCCCTATGATATTTATTTGTGTCATTGTGACACTGACGCACAGTAGATATGCAAGAATCGTTATTATATTTATATGATTGCCCCAAGTCCTCTTTAGTATTATCTTTTTCACATTGACAAACATTTCTTTTTAATTTAACAATTCGTTTATAAGTAGGTTCTTTAAGGGCTGAATCACCATACGAGTACTCTGAAAACTCTGGAAGTTTATGAGCAGACTTTGGTATTTTGGTGGTACATTGGTGGTATTTATTTATTGAATGTTTTACATTATGTTTCTTATTTTTAGGTATTTCTTTATTACCACATGACTTTTTATTCTGTAAAAGAGGAAGTTTGTTAACTTCTTGTTCTTTCTCGCAAGGTTTTGTATCTTTTTTCTTTTCGCCATCATTAAAATTACACTTCTGTGAACAATAATCATCACATATAATTTTAACAAATTGTGATTTTTTTTTTAAATCCTTTTTAGGCAAAAGTTTGCGTTTATAGCACATATATTTTATTTTATTTTTTATAAATCTCATAATATTTTCTGTAGAAGCTGCAGTTGTTTTGTCCAATTTAGTACTATTTCCATTTGGTGATAAGCTCGTTTTGTTAGTTTTTTGACAGCTGACAGCAGATAAACTTGTAATATTTTTATTATCTGTAATAGAGTGATCAGACATTTGTAATAAAGTATATCTTTGATTTTCATTTTTATCTTTAGCATTTTGTAGATCTTGAGAATGTCTTATTTGATTCGAACCAATGATTTCTTCTTCAACAAGTTTTTTAGAATCACTTTTACAAAAACATTCTGGGCAAGAAAATTCACCACAAGTTCTGCCAGAACATAGCAGAGTTGATTTTCTTTGTACCAATTTTTTAGGTGCATGATTTTTATTATAACTAAGTTTTAATGCGTTTTTATCATGCTTTTCAACTTTATTTCGGACAATTGAAAGTTTAAGTCCTTTATCTTGATTTGAAGTTATATATTTTTTTTCAATTTTATTGGAAACAGTTTTCAATAACTGCGTTGGACAAGAGCGATCTTTACATTTTAATGAGCATTTCTCAATGTAATCAGGCAAATTGTTATTATTATTATATAGTGATTTGTTAGATCTAATTTTTTTATATCTATTCTTCTTAAACATTTTTTTTACATCCTTTAAAGATTTATCCTTATTCACTTGTGATTCATTTGTGGAGGCTTGCTTCACTGCATTGCTTGAAGCGAATCCTTTATTATTTTCCATATTGACTTGTTTGTTTGTGACAAGGTTTTTAGTTTTAGGAATACATGTACATATAAAACGTATTTGTTTCTTCACATATTTTTCAGAACTATTATTTAAAGTTTGCTTCTCATGGTGAGATTTAAAAGGTTTACTTACGCTTATTTCCACTAAATTAGTGTTATTTTTTATCAAATTATTAGCATTTCTAACGTTTTCTTTACGATATTTTTTATGTTCAATAAATGGTTCTCTTGTTTTTTTATAGTCTTTATTTTTCTCTGTATTAACGTCAGACGTTGAACTTACTTTATCTTTATTTGGAAAATGGTCGTGATTATCCTTGTCGTTTTTGTAAGAAGGACATACAATATGTTTAATTTTTGAATCACGAAGGTTATTTCTACAAATTATAATTTGATTTTCTTTTGAGAATTTAGTTTGGGGGTTTTCTATATAGGAGCCACGTGATTTAGAATATATACGATCAGCTGCAAATTTTTTGGGTACTTTTTCTTCCGGTATGACATTTGTACCTGGTATGATAATTTTATTGTTAAAGTTAGGACTTTTTCCTTTCAATATAGATACTTTCGTAATATTAGTATATATTTTTTTATTTGGTTTTATTTTTATTGCATTAATTTGTTGAGAAAATATGTCACTAGAACCTTTGTGTGGGGGGCTTTCTACTTTTAGCATTATTGAGCTGTTAGTTTTACTATTTGCTTTTGTCAATTTCATGAAAGGCTTTCCAGATACACTTTGTTTTTTAAAGATACCTAGAAAAATCTTTATTTTCCTCTTGTATATATTTTCGACATCAAGACATCTACATAATATTGAACTATCCATTTTTATTGACCTGTCAGTTCTTTGAATTTGAGTTGGTCTTTGCTCCTGTTTGGTGCTATCATATTTAGTGCATTCATTTTGTATTTTGAACAGACGTTGCAAATATTTCTTTTTATTCTTACTTACATCTTTTGTTCTACATAGACATTTTTGGCAACAATCATTTTTCAAGTTATTATATACATTACATTTATGCTTCGTTTTATGCTTGCTTCTTGTATTTTCTTTGTTAATAAAATTTGACACATTAATCGGAGTTAGTGTATTTAAGCTTTGTCTTTTATTAATGTCTAATGTTTTTAAATTTTGCTCTAATTCACCTTTAATTCGTTTATCTTCTGAAATATTTTTGTCATTTGTATATTCTTTGTTAATAGAATTTGACGCAATTATATGAGCTGTGGTATTTAGACCTTGTTTTTTATTAACCCTTAGTTTCTGTAAAATATGTTTAAATTTTTTATTTTTTAGTTTATCTTCTAAAACATATTTTTGACAGTAACATTTATAACTATTTTGGAATTCATTGCCAATTCTTTTTATTTTCTGATTTTTATATCTTGATCCTCTTTTGGTCGCATATACCTTGATTCTTTGATTAACTTTTAAAATATCAAGTGTCGTAGATGGTTTACTATTGTTTTTAACTTTTAATTTTAGTTTTGCATTTGTAATTGGAACTACGTTTAAAGATCTGTATTTTTTATGGGAACAAAGTAAACAGTCATGACTAGGGTATTCAACCCGTGTCGTTTTTAATCCATTGGATTGTGCAAGCTTGGGATATTTATTACATGGACAAGGTAATTCGCAAGTACATATTTCAGTAAAACTATTACGCACTATTTTTGAATTTTGGCATGCATCATTGTCATATTTATTTCTACAACAAGGAGTACAAGTGCCTTTTGTTCCTGATGGTAATTTTCTCGTGTTGGTTGCAACAGACTCTTTATAGTTAGTAAATAATAGATTATTTTTAAAAGCGTTGCACAGATGCTTACATTTATTAATTAATTTGCTTGTTTGAGATGAAATTTTTGAATAATTAGTGGTGTTTAGTTGTTTTACTTCACTTGCGATATTGAAATCAGTCGTGGTCTCTGGTGGGTTGTCAGAATATACATCTTTTTTAATACCGGATGATTTTGAACCAATTGTTTGCTTTTTGCTATATGCTTTTGGTTGAACAACTAAAGACAAACCCACTGGGCACTCGCGCATTACATCTTTATCTGTACTATACTGATTTTGACAATATGAACAAACGATTTGGTTCTCGACAAATTTCTGATGTAGATTTTGTGTGGGTTGTGGTTGAATACTTAATTTAAGATGATTAGATCCCAAGGCAAGGCAAGGTTCTTGTTTGCTACATATTTGCTTACATATATTAAAATCATCATTTGGTATATTAAAAGCATGTTCACTAGTTTTAGCCGTTAGTCTCTTAACACGTTTTTTGGTTGATAATTTACTAAATGATTTTATATTTGTAAATTGATTTTCTAGATCCTTGTTTATGCTGTTTTGAAATTCATGTGTATTGTTATACCCGATAAAAGATGTACTAGTATTTTTATAAAATTTTCTAGGTTTTGATTGATATATCACTTGTGTATCCTTACCATCATTACGTTTCTTTGTATATTTTGTATGAATATTATCTACTCTATACATAAATAATATATTACCGTATTGACCAAGATTTGGTAATCCTTTACCATTGTAAAACTCGTTTTTTGTATGTTTTGATTTAATTTTATGAACAGTATCAGTCAATCGAGTTTTAGAAATAACTTTTATATTATTAAGCGCACATAAACGCTGTTTTAAAGAATTAACAATACCTTGTGATTTTGTTTTAAATGTTAAGTATGAATAAAGAGATTTTGGGATAATAGTTAACCAACTTTGCTTCAAAACAGTATTTTTAATTTTATCATTTGGTTCATTTTTAACATTCATTTTTTGATAAATATCTCCCTCTTGTTTTTGATTATTAATAAGTTTTGTTTCTATTTTTCCAATAAAAGCGTCTGGCGTAAATGTTTTTCGGCCAGAGTATATAGTAGTTTTACGTTCATTATTTTGTGTGTTTCTATGACATGATTCAGTTCTAGTGTATTTAGATTGTAAATTACATATTTCGTTATATTTCTTATAAAATTTTGGTTTTCGTTCCAATGTTTTTGTTTCAGTTTCACGTCGTTTCTTTGGAGTCAAACCCTGCTTTTGGACTTGTATGTATTTAGATATTTTATTTTCTATATCATTTACATTATGGTGGTTTAGAACTGATTTCTTTGAAATGTTTTTAAAACAAGCTGCGTCTGAACTGAATCTTGAACCCAAATCCATGGGTTGATAACAACATGGATTGGAACTATTTTTGTTTTTGAACTCATATGGATTACAATTATGAATTTCTGAAAAATATATTTGCTTTCCGTTCATTAAATTTTGTTCGGTCTTGGATTTTTGTGATTTCAAAGTACAAACACAGTTTTTAGGAAATTTAACTTCCGAGATATGCATTTCAGTGACACCCTTTTGTGAATCTCTATTATATTTTCTTTTCGCTTTATTATTTTTATCCTTTTTAATACTGGTCGTTGGAATATGTTGAGTTAACATTTCTAAACTGTCGTGTTTCCAGTCATGCTGTTTAAAAAAATCTATATTAAAACTGTAGCTAGACCCTAAACGAACAATAGATTTCAAAGGCATACGCAGATTTCTAATTTTGGGTCTTGTAGATTGATCAGGTTTTGTTCCTTTGGTTTTTGATATTTTATTTTGTTTCTTGTCATGTTGTACTTTTTTAGAGGTTGTATCAGAATTTGAAACTTCTTTAACGTCCGATTTTGTACGGCGTGTTATCATAGTGCCTACATTCCTTTTTTGTATATGTGACAAACATTCATTTGGATCATATTTTCCAAAAATACAAATACCTGGCTCACATTCGTAAGGCTTCAATATACGCGGCTTGCATTTTTGGAAATTTTCAGGTCTAATTTTAACTGTCATAACTCCTTTATTAACAGAGTTTGTTTGTGTTTTAGCTATTGCTACTTGTGTAACTTTATTTTTTTTACATTCTTTACAACTAGTTTTCTTTGATTTATGTTTTAAAGCTCTGGCAGCTGCTTCTACTTTCATAGTATTAGGAAACCTATCTTTATAAAATTCAATATGAAAGCTGAACGTAGACCCTATTCTTACAACTGATCTACTACTTGGAGTTATTCTTGAAAAAGGTGCTAGTGTTCTTTTCAGCTTCAACCGTGATTCATCTGTGTCGTATTGTATATTTCTGTGTCTTGATCGTCTTAATGAATTTAAACCGAGATTCATAGAATTTAAATTTTCGACATCAGTTTTATTCATATCTTGTTTATTCTTCTGGCATATATTTTGTTGACACACATTAGGTTTATATACCCTAGAATTAAGTTCTCGGAACTTCAATGGGTATTTATAATATAAAGACTGTAATTCTAATGTATTTTTTTCTGAAGTTTTAGATAATGGAGACTGGATATATTTGATTGTTGTTTGAGATTTTTTGCTTTGTTGTTTGATATTTTTTCGTTTGTTGGGAGATGGTATTGCTTTCGGGAAAACAAATTCCGAAACAGATCTTTTCGCATTGTTAATATGCTTTTTCATTATTTGTAAGCATTCATAAGGGTTACATGTACCAGATTTACATTTATTAGAGTTAAACATACACATCTTTTGTTTATGTTTAACAGATATTGGATGGGTGCAGACAGTGGATTTTTTTCTCGTTTGTTTCTGATTATTCCGGGAACTAGAAGAAGGCTTTCGTGAAGTTTGTATTTCTTCCGTTTTGCAGTTGTTACATGGACAGTTAGTTAGACGGTAACTTTTACAAGGTATTTGTGTTCCTTTTGTTTTACAGTAATCACATGGGCATCTAGGTAGACAGTTCGTTTTATATGAGTTTATAGGACTAAATGAATCAGAGGTATGATGTGGTTTCAATATTTCTTTTCGTATTATTTCATTCGCATAGCGTATGTTTGTTGTTTGAGATTTTATGCCCTTTGGAGATAGTGTAGTTTTCGGGAAAACAAATTCTGATTCTAACTTTTTTGTATTTTTAATATGCTTTCTCATTATTCGTAAGCATTCGTAAGGATTACACGAACCAGATTTACATTTATTAGAGTTAAACATGCACATATTTTGTTTATGTTTAACAGGTTTCTGATTGATGTCAACAGTGGATATTTTTTTCATTTGGTTCTGGTTATTCTGGGGTCTAGTAGAAGCCTTTTGTGAGGTTAATTTGTATAATTTTGGTGTTTGTATTTCTTTAGATTTACAGTTATTATATGGACAATCAGGTAAACAGTAAGATTTAATTGAATTTATAAGATTAAATGAGTCAGAAGTCCGAGTTCGTGAGATTTCTTTTTGTTTTCTTTCATTCGTATGGCGCGTGTTTGGTCTTTCTTTGTAAAACTGGATATTGAAACTTAAACAAGATCCAATTCGAACAGCTTGATGTGATGATTGTTTAGATGGCAATGATGTAGTAGTAAATGTTTTATTTGTAGCTTCTTTTTTAGTCAAATTTGCTCCTTTACTTGTGTTAGATTGTTTATCATAAAATCTAATCGTAGATTGTAAATGCCGACTAACCTTATGATTATTTTTATTTTTAAATGCTGGCTGCATTGCATTTACCTTTTTAGATTGTGTAAGATTTCTTTGAAAAGGACTGTCATATTCAGAGCGTACTTGAGAACTAGAAGTATTCGAGCTGGTACGCAATTTTACCCTAAGATATCTTGGTAAATTTCTATACCGGATACCAACCCGAGCATTTCGTTTTCTTTGAGGTTTAGTATTAACTTTGTTACTGGAAATACATTTAGGACCTAAGCAAGATTCCAAAATTCTTGAATTTCCAGTTACACTATTTTGCATTAATTTCTGATATTCATCAATTCTTGATTTTATATTATCTTTTGTTTTTATATTCATTGTACAAAAACATCGTTTTAATAAACTAGTGGTACCTGTTAGATGTGATCTGTTATTTTTAATCAAACTAATTTTAGAATAAATATATTTTTTAAGTAAATTATGGTTAGAGTCATGATTAGAAAACAAAATATTGGATGAATTAAATGTAATATCTGTATCATCTGATGGATTCTTAATTATAAGCCTTGAAAAATGTGGTTGATGGTTCTCTAAAATACACTCACTAATGAAAAAGACATTTCGAGATAGATCCTTTTTTCTTAAATTTGAAGGACAAATACAATTTTTTAAAGTTGTTTTTTTGGAAACTATTTGTTTTTTGTGGTCAGATACATGTATTTTTAATAGTTTTGAAGGACAAATACAATTTACTAATGTCGTTTTTTTGAGAACATTTTGTTTTTTGTGGTCAGGTACATCTTCTTTTCCTAATTCTAAAGGACAAATACAATTTTTAAATCTTGTTTTTTTGGAAACTATTTGATTTTCGTAGTTAGATACATCTCTTTTTCCTAATTTTGAAGTACAAATACAATTTCTTAGTAATGTTCTTTTGGATGCTTTTTGTTTTTTGTGTTCAGAATTATCATGTTCGTTATTAGTTAGTAATTCGTTCTTATAAAATTGGACATTAAAACTAAAAGATGAACTAATATTAACACCTTGTTTTATTTCCCTATTTATTGGTTTAAATGTATCCGATTCAGGCATTTCTTTGCTTACAACATTAGTTGGTCGTTTTGTAATACGAATCTTAACAGGAATAGATTTAACAGAACTTTTCAGATTTGAGCGTGCCTTCCTTTTAACATAAATAGCTGGTTGTCTCTTCTGTCTTAAATTTATTGGAACTCCCTTATCCAACTTTTTTAACGTAGCAATTATATTGGAAGTTGATTTATTTATTTTCTGTTTGGTTGTAGTTGCGGTCTCCTTCAAATGGCTATCTTGTTTCTTTTTGTGTATTTTTATTATATTCAATGTATTGTCCTGGTTTTTTGATTTCCTATTCGGTATTTTAATTTGCGATGAAAGCATTGTTGTACTGTATAAAGGTAATTTTACACTTAAATGACGTGTAGATTTAGAATATATATTTTTAATACCCTTTCTATTATATTTTCCTATATTAGGCTCATTTTCTGTGACAGTGCGTGCACCTTTATTGATTTGTGTAAGATTTAAAGATTTTTCTTTAATATTTGGTGAATTTTTATGCACTTTTGTAGATTTTATTGTCTTTAGTTTAAAAGGTTGTTTTTTACTTTTAACTCGTTTACTACCATGTCCAAAAAGTCTATTATCTTCGGGATATTTTAAACGGAATATTGTAGACGATAGTTTAACAGTTGGTTGATTTGCGCCGCCAGATTTATTACTCGTTTTTCCTGCCTTATTTTCTGTTCCTTTATCAATTGTCTCACTTTTGTTGATAATCGTGCTTGTCCCATTGTTTCTATTTTTACTTGTAGTTAAAAGGGTAGATTCTGGCAGATTTTTATATATTTTCGTAAAAGACATGTTCTTTAAAATAGTTTGGCCCGAAGTCACATTTTTATTCTTTTTTTTTATTTTTTTTCCTTTTAATTGTGCTATTCTTAACGTGCAAAAACATCGACGTAAATTATGGTTAGCCAAAGCATCTTTTGATTTATTTATGTCACTTACATGATGTTTATCTTTCTGTCTTGTATTATTATCTTTATAAAAATCTACTTTTCGTCTGAAATCTATAACTTTACTTTCCTTACGAGGGTCAGTTTTTAAAATAGTGTATTTATGTACGTCACTGCTCATATTGGGTGCAGATTTTTCAGCTCTAACATACATAGGTTTTAGTATTCGTATTGTCGATATAGAATGTGATGTACCACTAGAATCATTCTTTGCTCGCATTCTTGTATTTGTGCCAGTACGCCGTTTACGCCGCATATTTTTGTCAACATTTAGTTTATATGACAACATGTTTTTTATATATTCTGTTGAAGTTGCACTAGTAAGCCTTGGTAAAGGTATTAGTCTTGTTGAATCTATTTTATTAGACTTCTTTGATTTCACATTTTTTGGTCCTATCTGAATATCTCTATTTACTTTTAATCCTAATTCATGGTCAAGACAAGGGATACGTTTTTTAAATTCTTCTTGTGTCGAAATATTAACCTGATCTTTTTCTTTCCGTTTATGTCTTCGTCTTAATTTCAAAATCTCTAGGCACTCTTCAGGTATACATTCCTCGATATTACAGTGCTGTTTACGTTCATATTGGCGCTTCATATGATTTTTTCTAATATTTTCTTTAAACTTTATGATTGAATCTTTTCTAACTTTTTTGGCATTAAACTTGTCAATCTTGTATGAAGGTTCGTATCTTTTTACATATTCTGTTTGTAACGAATCAATCTTTTCTTTAATACTTTGGCTAGCAACTTTAAAGTTTTCAAAAGATTTTAATGCAACCTTTAGGCCAGACTTTAATTTAAATTTTGTGTTAAGATGTCGAAACTTTGTAACAGATGATGTAACGTTATTTTCGAAATTATTTATCACATTAGGTTGATCACTCGTAATTTCTTTTTTTGGGTAATATTTTTTAGTTTCATATAAGTTTTTAAGTGCATAGTCATCAGAGTCTGGTTTCAATAAATTTTTAGACTCAGATAGAATGACTTTCAAAGTGCACGTGCAAGGATCGGAACGAATTCTTTTGAAGTGATATCCTCTTGGTTTTAGATGCCGATTTCTTGGTGTTCCCTGTTTTGTCTGTGATGGCAAATGCTCCCCATCTCGAATACGATGGCGCTTTAATTCTTTTCTTTTTGTAATACGTGGATGACCAATGTTTTTATTGCAACTGCAACAACTGCAACATTCATGGAGTGTAGGCCCAATAAAACCACGTTTGTCCACCAAACTGACAATTTCTGAAATTGCGGCATTGTGATCAATATCTGTGTCTTCTAATGTTCCATAGCTTGTGTTTTCTTTACTTGAGATTATACGATTTCTAACATCGTCATAAAGTATTCTTGTTTTTATTAGCTTATTAATAAGTTTTCTTTCCCTTAAAGGTATATATTTTTTATAATAGAGTCTATCAATTTTAGACCCTCCATCAATTACACCTTTTCGAGTTGGACTGTCAAGCTCACTTGTAGAGCGACACGAACTGCACGAGCAACTTTGACTAGAGCTTGCTTGCTGAGGCTTCATAGTGTGTTTTGTCTTTCTGACAATTTATAATAACTCGGTCACTATCAATATTAAAAACCAAAGCATTCAAAAATTATCACAAGCACGATATATAATTGACAAATCGTGAAGAACCGTTCACATGACGTCCCACATGATATTATGAATCTGAAAACGAAAAAAGACCTTTCAAATCGCACTTTTTGTTTATTGACCTTTGGTAATCTGTAATTAAGATATCACATACACATATTATATGATTTAATATATAAATAATTAAGCTCGATTTATTACACTAAAACTGAATGTTCCCTTTGAAAAATAATACTCCCTATACTTACGACATATTATTACTTATAAAATCATGTTTTAATAAAACTATATACAACTTTAAAATAATGTAATAATGATCGTCAAAGTAATATTATTATTAGTTAAAAAAGGAGTCTCCCATTAATTACAAAAATCCTTATTTTAGTTATTTTACTGAAGTTTTTTACTTTAAGAGAAAACAAACTATTAGGATATAGAATAGATTTACAGTTTTATAAGTAATCATGACATAATTATACAAATATGACTTACCAGACAAACACATGTTTAAGACAATCACAATTCGCCAGCCCTTCAAAGTCTAGCGTTACATCTTAAGAGACTTACCGAAATCATACATGATTTTATAAAGATCCCGCCAAAAAGACGAAATCACAAAAATTTCTTTAAAAATCCGTAAAATTTACTTCCTACATTACTTATATTAGTAAAAAGAATACGGCAAGTCCCGTCAAATGCCAAAGGACATTAGTATAATTTTTAAATCTTGAAGGTAACCAGCATTTTTTTATTTTAAAAAATATAGAAACTCCGTGCAGAAGAATTAAATTATAATCACCACATAGTCACTGTGGACTGTCTGCCCCTATTTATGATTAGATCTTTAAAACCACGCAACAGAATTTGATGCGTTTTTTTATAGACAGGGTGACATACGAAGAAGGTTTTTAAACCCTTACGAAGCCGGGGGGGGGTAGCTAGTATATATCTGTACGATTACAATTTTAACAATTACAACGTTTAAAAATAAAATTAAATGCATGTATAATTCAGAATTTTAAAAAATATTAAAAAGGAATATATGTAGCAGTAATCTAACCTCACTCAGTTTTTAACCGACTTCAAAAAGGAGGTGGTTCTCAATTCGGATAGTTTTTTTTTTTATGTATGTACATCGATTACGCCGACGTTTCTGGTCCGATTTACGTAAGTCTTTTTTTATTCGACGCAGAATGTTTGCCATT
>JADGIL010007416.1:0-17536 GCA_020352625.1 Cactoblastis cactorum | reverse complement strand
GAGCCGAAGTCTGCCGAACTGAACCGAAGATACACGGCTCGTGTTAGGTTTTTAGGCGTTAGGTCAGGTTTTTTTTCGTTACGGAATTTTTACATTCGGTCCCCGCGCTCAGAGCCTCCGATAAAAGCTATGCAATAGCTTAAAACCCCGACATAACTCACACGTCAGATTTGTAACACCCATCTTTTTGTGTCGTGCATTAAAACATAGCTAAGATTAAGTCATCTTTCGAACAAAAATCGAATTTTCTGGGCTTCTTGGCTAGTTACCGCACCGTCTAATCTAAATTCATACTAATAATATAAATGGGATAGTGTGTTTGTCCATCTTTCACGTCGAAATGGAGCAACGGATTAGTGTGATTTTATGTTATTTATTTTTCGTTAAAGAGTGAGGCAAACGAGAAGGCGGGTCACGTGATGTTAAATGATCACCGACGCTCATAGACACCTGCGACACCCGCGGGTCATAGAAGCGTTGCCGGCCTTCTAGGGATTTATATGCTGTTTTCTTGAAAGTAGAGATAGTTGAAGGGCTGGAGAGTGACATAGGCAACCTTTTGTCTCTTTTTTTCTCTCACTCACCAGACGGAATATGGCGGCTGATAGCCGCCATTCAGTTATACATCAGAATAACAGACCAAATTCCAAGCGAGCGAAGGCGCGGGCATAAGCAAGTCTACGCTATTTTTACAATGTTCATCTTTATTCCAGGAATATCTAAAACCAGTGTTCGCCTCAGGCACAGAGACGCAAAAATCGGCCGCTAGACGCACCCTATACACTACCCTCGAGTACGGATTGAAATTGTTGAGCCCATTCATGCCTTTTGTCACCGAGGAGTTGTATCAGCGACTGCCTAGCAAGAGGAGGGACAGTCCGTCTATCTGTGTGGCTAGTTATCCCACGGTAAGTATTATATTTTTAAAGGATTTAGTACATAAGACCCGGACCATGTTACTAGGATTCCGTTGTTTGTCTGTCTGTCGCCAAACTGTGTCTCATGATCCGTGAAAGGTATATGGTTTAAATTGTCACAGATGATGTATTTCTGTTGTCACTATAACAACATTATACTATAATCAAAATAAAACCTTAATATTTTTTTTTAAATAAAGGTCGGTCTTTTATTATCTTATTGTAACCCATATTGGAATAAAGGGTAGTTGGATTGACGACGCCATTTGCATCTTTCTAACACGTCGGTCTTTTAATAATTTTTTGAAATAAAAAGAGAAGTTAATTATACAATTATAGCATAAAAACGGAAATAGAAAATTTACTTGATTTTTCCAGATCATTCGAATAGAAATGCAGTGGAACCGTAAAATGTTTAATCTCTTTGTTCCATCAGTTATTATATAAAAACATCTTCAAATACACATAAATGTGTTTTTTTTTTTAATTTTACGTTATAGGATATTCGATTAAACCTTCTTCTCAATATTTTGTTGTTTCAATCCCATAATATAAGTATACAAAAATTGTTTTATTTAATATTGTAAACTTATAAAAATAAATATTATTAGGCGTATTATAACTTAGCATTGACGTATAAAAAATAATAAATGACTCATTGTAGGACGCAGAAACTCCCTGGCGTTCAGAAGAGTTGGAATCTTCCGTGGACACCGTGCTAAAGATGGTACACGCGATCCGTTCCACGCGCTCGGAGTACAACCTCACCAACAAGCAGAAGACGGCGGTGCATCTCATCATCTCTGACGCCAGGAGCGACGAGCTGAAGGCTTTGTTCAGGTCTGTTCAGATTTATTATTAAGCTTCGATCAACAATTAAAAACTAGATTCAAAGTTTCGAACAAAATCAAACAAAATGTCTTCCTGACTTCGATACAGATGACAACTACTAGTTCCATTTCCAGAATCGTGTATTAGAAAATATGTAAGTCTTAATGTGTGCAAGTTGGAACTATGTGTAACTAACGAGACAACCTCAGTTTGGACCTCATTGGTCATTTGTCTTCTAATAGTTGCCGCTGTTATTCCTGCCCGTCAAAACACAGCAATGGGAATGTGTAGTGGGTCTTACCCGTAAAAAAAAAACCGTCTCCATGTTGTAACCAAGACGCCATTTTATATACGAGCCGCCATCTTATATTCGAACCGTCATAATTTACTGCTGTATAATTCTGACATTAATTGCCTGTTATAAAAATAAGATATTGCACTTTTTTAAAGATTCAATATTAAATGTTTTTGACTTGATATATTTTCGGTTTCAGGAGTCTACAATCGCTGGCTAATAGTGAGCTGTCAGATGAAGAAGCACCACTTGGCTGCTCCATCCTAACCGTGTCTGATAAGATTGAAGTGCGACTGGTATTGAAGGTTTGTTGTTTTTAAAATCATTCGGCTTTATTTTTCTTTCTGCGATGACATTGGTCATGTGTTTAATCTTTGTCACACAACTCAAGCGCAAATAATACTACAGAATTTCTAATAAATTAATCAATTTTAATTGTATATATGATTTTGATGGTATAAGTCTGAACTAAGATGCTGGCGTACTATTCTGGCGTACCATTCTTATCAAGTAAATCAAAAAGTTATTTAAAAATGTCTTTTTTTTTGTAATAATTTATCACTTTTTCAGAATATCATATACACTAATGTATCTAAACTAATATTATAAAGAAGTCAAGTTTATAACTGTGATAGTTTGTTTATAAAGCTTAATCTTCTGTAATACTGAACCGATCATGAACATTCTTTCACAATCAGAAACTTCACTATTCAGGAGTGCTATAGGCTATATTTTAACGCCCAACGAAGTGGCACGGGTCGGTTAGTTATCTATAAATAAAATAACTTTGTTACCAGGGCCTCATAGAACCCCAGAAAGAGATAGCGAAACTGGAAAAGAAGAAAGACTCGCTGTCTCAGACGATCAGCAAGCTTCAACAGGCCATCGCGGCAGATGACTACACAACTAAAGTACCCATTGAAGTACAAAAGAGCAATACTGAGAAATTGGCGCAGTCCGTGGGAGAAATCGAGAGACTACAAGCGGCTATTGAAACCTTGAAGTTGATGTAGTTTAAAATAAATTAAACAACCGCCCAGAAATTTAAAAACAATGCTTAACAATTTTTCTTTTTTTTATTCGAATATTGTCTTTCTCTTGTCAGTGTCAATACGTGGAAATAAACGTAAAGATATTGTTGCTAAATTATGATAATGTTCGTTGTTTAATGTGATTTGCAAACTGGTTAAAGTTTCAAGAAATACCACACTTAAATTTTAATAATGGACTGACCAATATAATACTGCTCTTAAAAGTGCAGTGTAAATTGATGCAGTCGTTTTTGTTTTTGCCGAGGTGATTTCACTTTTCAAATGATTTTTCACTACAATTCTCTAAAAACATCCCAATAATTATGAAACTCTTAGGAATGATTAATATATTTTCTAAAACAGCCTTTCCTTAAAAAGCTAGCTACTTCATGGCATTTGTGATATCTATAATCTAGCAAAGAAAAAAAAATAGTTTTAATACTAAGAAAAGTATTATGAAACCAAGATTACTTAGATTAAATATTTTCTCAGTGTTTTTCTATCAAAATATTTGTATATTTGTGCGTTCACTATTTATTTATTAATTAAATAGCAATAAGTATATAGCGCTGTTACCCACGTCTAAAAGAACTGTACCTTGTAAGAATTGGGAGAGGTTCATAAAATAATGTTTTAATGATTTGTGACAAATTCAGAATATAACTGACTACCATATAATCTGAGATCGGATATTCAAAGCCAATTTAATTTTTATTTACGTAAATGAAAATTGCTTTCTCTGTTGATAATTAATTCGGAACTCTAAAAAATTAATAATATTCTTTAATCAATAACTTTTACCTAACTTTATATTAATTTAGTAAAATCCATTTTTTTTTACATCACGATCCTAAAAATGGTAGGACTGTTAAAGTTTAGGCAAATAGGCGCCCGAATATCCGATATCTACTTATAATATTAAACTAGTTTTCAATGAGGAGGTATAAAGATGAACAAGCGATCCTAAAGAATGAATGATAGAATAATTTTGAAGAATAATTGTCGATTTCCAAGTTTTTATTTATTTGATTTTTGTAATAAAATTGCTTTAAAGGTATTTTTTTATTTTATTGATAAGCATGTAATTTAGATACATAAATCTTTGTAGGCCGTTGAAGATTCTTGAATTATCGGGCTAAGTTTAGGCCGGCAAGGCTTTTGTGACCCCCCCGGGTGCTGCAGGTTTCTACGGGCGGTGATTACGTAATATCACGTGACCTGTCTGCTCGTTTGCCTACCTCTTTCATAAAAAAAAGTATGAGTGTGATTTGCCACGTAACTGTATTTTAATATTAAAGCGGTTTTTTTACTTTTTAGTGACTGTTATGCTTTTTTTCTTTTGTTTACAATAAACGCTAATAAGAAAACCAAGAAATATAATATTTTACGTTCTGATACGTTTACGTGGCTGATATCTATATAAGTAAAAAAATCTGTACGCCTCTTTCCACCTGCATGTATAATAATTTTCTATAAAAATAATAGTTGGATCTTGAATTTATGAACGCATACAAGTAGATGTCATGCCTATAAAAATATATTGATTTTGATTTAATGCATTGTCAAATGTCAAAGTTATAAAAGAAAGAAATCAAAGTATGCAAAGCTCAGATGCGGAGATGATTTGTGTTTTTATTTTAAAAATAGATAAAACTAAATAACTACTTTTATTAAAACTGCCTCTAATAAAAACGTTAGATATTAAAATTTCATATAATAGAAGGTTAATAATTGTTCAATTTTGATATTTTCTAAAAGTGGAGAACAATGGAGTTTCCTACACTTGGAGAACACTGCCAATATCCGGGGTGCAATCGTATAGATTTCCTACCCCTTCAGTGCAAATGTGTGAAGGTATTCTGCCGTGTTCACTTCAATGAACATTGCATTTCTGGAGACTGCAAATTGGCGCCAAAACCCAAGGACGCTAACCTCAAAAATGATGACCATATTTTTAAGTGTTCTGAAAATGGATGTAGGAAAGGAAATCTTCATGAAATGCTGTGTGAAAAGTGCAATAAACATTATTGTATTGAACATAGATTCCATCCGTAAGTGTAGTTTAATTTTCACTGATTAATTTCATTTTTCTTACATTTAATGCTGTTTAGAATTACTATAAATGGTCATAGTAAATTAATTCACCTACATTGTGATAATTAACGTTGGAATCTTCAAAATCAAGTTGTGTTGCATTAAGAGCATAAATAATTGAATGCTTTTCTTATGTTCTTTTTTTTGTAACTTTAGCTCATGTCCTGAAATTGATGACAAAACAATGGCAGCAAAAATTGAACAATTCAATGCCCCAAGACGTGAGTTCCAAAAAGCAAACAAACATTCACAGGAAAAGGTAAGTTCTTATGTTTTTATAAATATCTTGTATGTATGTATCATATATCTTGTATATATTCATATGGGACTAATGCTTATGAGTCACATTTATTAGGTGATAGTTACTTATATAGTTTTGTTTTCAAAAAGATATTTTTCTAATGTTATTTATTTGTTAAGCCACATCATCAAAATGTTAAAATCAAATGTCCTTTTCCAGATAACGGAAAACATAAGGAAGGCTCTCCAGTCATCAGCAAAGGTAAAAACAGCATCAAAAATCCACTTGATGAGAATAAAACAAAAAGCGAAAGGCCCTAAATCCATACCAACTGCTGATAGAGTATATTTTGCCATCGGCAAGCCTAAAACTTCAGAGCCAAAACCGGTGAAAATAATCCAAGAAGTTGATAAATTGGTGAATGTAGAAACAGTCACATTAGACCCAGATTTGAAAGACTCGGTCCCAGTATTTATAAGTTCGAAATGGAGTTTGGGACGAGCTATTGACAGTATTTGCGATTCATGTGGCATTTCCAATGATAACAATAAAATTGGAGATACTAAACTAAGGTTGTTTCGGCAGCTGGACGGATATTGCATAAGTCCTGTGAAAATGGATGTCGAAATACAACAGTTGTTGCAGCGGGAAATATTGTTGGAAGGAGACAAATTGGCTGTAGAGTATGTTGATAGCTCAGTTTTAAGTTCACTGGACGAAAACTCTCAGATGTTTTTGAGTTGAGATCGAGATTAATCTAGTCTGAATTTTTACTCTTATTATATTGCTGGCAATCTTTTAATATTTTTTTTTTTAATATGTCGTGTCGAATCTACTATAATCTAATCTGTAAAGAACGTGAATGAAACTCACACAATATGTATTTGCAATCATGCCGATATAAATAGAGGTATGGTTTTATACTATCGTTTTTTCAATTATTTTATTATCATGTTACACATATTATTGTAATGCCATATGTCAGGAATACATTTTTAATATTCTACATACCGTAATAGTCATTATGCTTCTACACAGGAGCCCGGATTCAATTTCCAGTTGGGTAAGTAAATTAAGTAGAATTAGTATCCCATAATACCGTCTCAAACTTTGGGGCTAATACAATATGTAAGATTTGTCTCCATATATTCATTATGCATATCTACTATGAGTAGCGAGATGCACTTAAAATTGTATAGCAGATAGATAAATTAGTAAGATAGTTAATTAGTAATGTAGATAATTAGTAGTATGTAAAAGTTAAGAAATACGAGCTTTATATAATTCATTTTATTATTATTTATAAATAGTAGTTTAATTACGAGATATGAGTCAGCCTTCAACCTAATTACAATAAACATACACTTAAAATTACGTCTAAACCACGGCATCCCCATTTGCTTTGATAACTTTCGAATGGTTTTCGTAGTCTACCAAAGGCATCAACGCGGCGGGGGTGGAGGGGTTTGTATGAGCGGTGGGAGGGGGTGTCGCTGCCAATTTATACTTTTCTACCAACCAGTTGCATTTGCCGGTTCTAGCGATAAGATTTAAAAAGTCCCTTCTGTACTGCTTTGTCAATATAGCATAGAGGAATGGATTCGCGCATGCGTTTAACGGATAGAAAAACACTAATAATACTTTCCCGTGACTAACATCTACCAACGGCCAACCGACTAAAGCTGTTATACCGAAAAACGCGACTGGCGCCCAACAGAGCAAATCTGTACCAATAAGAAGCGCCATTTTGTTCGCGATTCTTCTTTCTGCTGCTGCTGCTGATCCCCTTCCCCCGTACTTCTCCCCTCCTCCTCCTAAAGACCTGTAAATCTGGACGTAGCACACGACTATAATCAGCCACGCAACCATAGTCGTCAAAAACAGAGATCCTTGGTAAATACCGTCTCCTATATCCTTACTTTCCACCGGCAGACATATAGACGTCGAAGAATAATCTGATACCCCAACTAAAGGTAGACCGGCCATGAAAACAGAGAATCCCCACCCTCCTAACATGATCTTCGCTGCTGCAGATAAAGAGATTCTCCTTTCTAAATATATTGCGTACGTGATAGCGAACCAGCGTTCCAAAGTGACGATAGTTAGGGTAAAAACTGATAACTGTCCAGAAAAAACTGATAGGAAACCAGCGATCTGGCAACCGACTCCGTATTGCCAATTGTAGGCGTAGTTGAAGAAAACGCCATACGATCTTAGGTCAACGACTGCTAGCATGAGGAGGTATATGCCAGTGCAGAGGTCAGAGAAAGCGAGATGGCACATAAGGAATCTTGGGACGGTTATCTCGGAGTGGTTGGCGAGTAGAACGACAAGGACGGCGATGTTGCCCACGACCGCGGCTGTGATGACGACCCACACGCTGGCTCGAAGCCACGGCCAGCCCATCACGTCTTCGCAAGGGTTTAAAGCGTCTGGCATCGGACGGCATACCACTTCAGGTCGTCTGAAAATGAAGATTAAGTTGTTAAAAATCATTTTTTTTTAAATAGTTAATAATGTACATATATGTTGTAGCCAACTAGTTTAATGAACCAATTAATAGCCAAGCCTCTTTATTAAGCTGCGTTACTCAACTAGTGGACTGATGAGATTCAGCCATTCAATGAAAAGCTTGGCGAATGTCTTGGACAAATAATGTTCATCTGTCAACCTAGCTTATTTATTTACATAAGATAGGTGTTGCCGGTGTCTATGGGCAGCAGTGATCACTTATCATCACGTGACCCGCCTCCTCTCTTTTCAGAAAAAAAAAATAGATCCATCATTTTTTACATCTTTTTGTTAGTCGGCGTTGACTCTTTAATATGGTGTCGGTTGTTAGTGTTTCTTACAAGTTCGATTGCGAATACGGAAAAAATACTATCTCGCGATTACCAAATAATATACCATACTTAATATTATAAATGTGACAGTATGTTTGGTTGTTCGTCCTTCTTTTACGTCAAAACGGAGCAGCAGATTAATGTTATTATTTATGTGGAAAATAGTTGAAGGGATGGAGAGTGGCTGAACTACTTTTGGTCTCTTTCTATTCTTCCCCTCTTAATTTGACGCGAGCAAAGCTGCGGGCAAAAGCTAGTATATTATAAAGACGAATACTCACGTAATACTGAAGTTCCCACACATGGCCACATATCCTTTAGACAAATCGGCTTCCACAAGTTCGTGAAAGCTGTCGTCTTCTTCGGCCGCCTCGTTGCTATCAGAGTACAGGAAATCGGGCTCCGCCCCCGCCGCCGTCGTGCCGAACTCTTCTGCTGACGATGACAGAGACCAGTCGTCTTCAGCCCTGCGAGATAATTAAGTTTTTTAGATGTAGATGTTAGGAGATGAAGAAAAGAGAAACTAGGATATGTGTGGTGCTGTCGTAAACGTGCCGAACTCTTCTGCTGACGATGACAGAGACCAGTCGTCATCAGCCCTGCGAGATAATTAAGTTTTTAAGATGTAGATGTTAGGAGATGAAGAAAAGAGAAACTAGGATATGTGTGGTGTTGCCGTAAATGTTAAACTATCTAATCTCTTTTTGTATTGTAAAAGTAAGACAGTTATTTACCCAGTAGTTCCCATAATTCGAGGCTCCAAACTGATCGGCCGGATTGGCTCCAAAGATCTACGTTTCCTTGCTTGAGTTTGATCAGTGTTGCAAGCCTAGAAATATACATTAAATTAGTATCGTGTACAATCGTGTATCTGTGACACAGTCATCAGACGTTGCATTTTCTGATTTGCGAGCGAAATAAATAAATACTGACCTAACGGCTAAATATCTAAAACGTGGTGCTGGCGACTAATCGCTGTTTTATCTCTCACATAGAAAATTAGTTATATTTAGTGGCTTAGTTTATAATTTTTTGGTTTAAAATAACTTACAAACCAGTTTGATAAGATTAGAGAGAAATACAATATTCCGTGAAGATGAATGCTGAAATGTATCCGAAACGTCGGAGCTCAATAAATAGTTACACATAAAGAAATAAATCTAAAGTCTTAAATACTATAAATTCCTTTGTGTGTAGTGATTAAACCGCGATAAAATCCGTTAAATTTGTTTCATTTAAAAGAAATACAATACTTGGGGAAAGACATCCGCGGCTTTTTTTTTTTGCTAGTTATTAAAGATTCGCGTATCAACACGCTAGAATGGTGTTGGAATATTCTGGAATTTACCTGTGTCATGAGTTTCACTTGCATCTCATACAGTTTGTGTCGTGCCGGGTCATGTCGCTCTGGGAAGGCAAAAGCGCAACAATGGAAACTGTGCGTCAGGTCTGCTGTCTCCAAATGCTGAAATAGAGGATTTTTGAGATACTATTCTAGTGTTCTAATGGCAAATTATGGAGAGTTGTATACAACTGTAAGACTACCTAGTGTTTCGAGATGTTCCTAATCGAAACCCTCGTTCGAACTATGTCCCTATATATTTATTATTTATTTATTGTTTATAATTTTAATATAATTAACAGCAAGTATAATAAAATAATTTGGGTGCAGTAAATATGTCGCAAAAGATAAATACATTAAGATTTTACATGATGGTTGTTATAACACTAGTAAATTTTGTAAAACGGTTCTCAGGAGGAAGGTGTGAAATAAAGAAGAGGTCCCAGTTTCAATTCCAGCTTAGATCAAAATAGGAATTATTTTTTTTATATTTGCCTGGTTTTCAGATGATTATCTATGAAATATATTTGTCATAAAATATATCTCATCATCTGCCTGCCCTGCTCCCATGTTATTTGGGGTCGGCGCAGTATGTCTTATTCTTCCATACTCTTCTGTCACTCGTCAAAAGGTCATTCACACCCTTTTCCCTCATATCCTTCTTCACACATAGAATATATCTAGTATCGTTAATTTTAGTATCCCATGAAACATATCACGAACTTTTGGGGTTAACCCAATCTACATATGTGAACTGTCCCTATATATATCAGTTATCAGTTTTAAAATCATGTTCTTACCCTCAAATCGTAAATGGAGGGAATGTACTTTAAAGAGGGTGTGTTCTCAATCTTGAGGGACTGCAGTTTCTCCAGGCCAGCCGTCGGCAGAGACGTGATGGCTGTGAAGCTAAGATCCCTGTAACAAATATACTATTTCATCTGCAACTCTTTTTTTTTTGTCAGAAGGAAAAAAACGAGCAGGCTGATTACGCGATGTTAAGTGATCACCTATGTAATAGTATTCATATTTATATTTCTTATGAGTTTTTTAAACAATGTTAATGAAAATATTGAAATGTAAAACTGATTTTCACAAATGATGAATACATAGGACAGGTATATAAAGTAAAAAACAGATTTAAGATCAAACTCACAATTGCCGCAGCAGCAAGTTGCCAGCGAAAGCATTGTCATCTAAACGATTTAGCTTTACATTGCCTTTGAGACTCCTGAAAGCGGACAAACATTATTACATTTTCTAAATCAGATAAAGTTAACAGATGCGGTAATCTATCTATATACATATGTATATAAAACGAAAAACACTTCACAAAATCTCAAAAACTACAACTCGGAAGCGAAGCATCGGCGGAAAGCTAGATACTTACAAAATTATAGTTCTAATGATTATTTTAATTTCTGGGCAGGCCATGTATGTCGCATGGAACTTGGAATGCATTGGGTATTGGGTAATGAAAGCAAAAGTGGGATAATCCCGTCTTAGCAATCACTTATGTCCCAAAAGGGGGGCAAAATTGAGACGCTTTTATATACGAGTAGATTAGTTAAATACTTACAATTTGGATATTTGCGCGTATTTGAACGCAAATGCTGGTATTTCTTCAATCAAGTTGTAGTTCAAAGATCTAAAACAAAATAGTTTTTTTTTTTATTTTGATGATGTTATTATGTATGGACAAATTTTTATGCAATATATGTAAAAAAAAAATGAGAAGTGAAGCTTTTCAGGGTGTACATTTATTAAATATGGTTGCCATTAAAAAAATTATTTATCTTTAAATGAAATCATATTCGTCATAGGGTAAACACAAATTGCCTTGACAAGATAAAAATAATTAATTACTTGATTACTTGACACAATGTCGCTACCTTAAATCTGTTATAATGATTCATGATAAAAAAAAGAACTTCATTATCATTTATATATGTATATGTATAACAACGCATTGTCGTTTCTTATTTTACACGATTTTGGCAAATCCCGGATGGATATTATCCTATTTTTAAGTATATGAAAAGACTCAGTGGATTTGTAACTATTGTGGCAATTTGTTTTTTTTTTATTATTAATAATTGCGACATTTTAATTCATTTTATCAATTTTTTTTTAGTTAGCGTAGCATGATAATAACATAAAGTGATGATTAGTGAAAAAATAAAAAGAAAATAGCGTGATAGTCTGTACCTAGTGACTTACACTTGATCGGCCCGGATACGCAGCGCGTGCGCCGGGATTCGTTTTATTTGATTACCATCTAAGTCTCTGAAAAAAAGAAATTGTAATGTGGATTTTTTTTAGTGTGTGACAAAATTGTATTACATAAACGACTTACCTAAACAAAAAAATAAAAATAAATAGATAATGTGTTGATAGGTCGATAGTATTTGTCTTCTATACGGTTTTAAAAGTAGGTATCTTCATCAAATATAAACTTGCATTTCTAGACGAACTCGTACATCCAATGTACCTAAGTTGTTTCTTTGATTTACGTCTGCGTAGTAATAATCAAAATCTTATGACCGTTATTAATTTCATTATCGAGTGTTTTGAAGTCTGTTTTATTATCCGTAGACATAGATTTAATGCCTGATCGAAAACCTCCGTGGCCCAAAGCTCAAAGCATGACCCTTGTGATGTAGAAGTTGTGGGTTCGAATCCTACTGAGACTTAATGAAAAGGTTATTTCTTTTTTGGCTTAAATCACCTGTTTATGCGAAAAAATGATGATTTCGTGCTTCTAAGCCTTGGACCGCGTCACCTAGCGATTATATAAACCTACCCAATTTAATCTACGATATGCTAAATTACTTACACAGCTTGCAGGTATGGAATTGTATCGTTTTTCACGGGGTGCACCCGACTTAAATTCGGCACCTCTGTCAGACCTGACGACGTTATTATACTGAAATAAACATAAGGCAATGAATAACCAAAATAAACAACGTGTTTGACGTCATAACTAAGTTTCACACAATATGAAGGCTTTACAAGACATGTGATTTCGATTTCCCCATTCATTTCTAGCAATCGGTACCTTTATCCACGATTCTATCAAAATAAAATAATTCAACAAAAATTTAAAAACCAAACTTAGTAAGCTTGTAGTTAAATGGCGACTTTTTTAAGCATACTGTGATGTCCAACTACACTGAGTTGTACATGTTACACGTTGGGCGCCAATTTTGAAATTATTTGTAAGTTACATAAGTATCATTATAATATGTATTTAGGTTCATATGTATGTATGTGTTTCATAAGTATCATTATACATTTTTTTATGGCTGAGGGAGGTAAACGAGCAGGCGGGTCACGTGATGTTAAGTAATCACCGCCGCCCATAGACACCTGCAACACCCGGGGGGTCACAGGAGCGTTGTCGGCCATTACATACATATGTATTATACTTACACTGTACGTAATTCCAGCATCGTAGGTAGCGGGTCTATTTTCTCCAACATTGGTGCTTGCGTTATGTATCTGCCGACAGTTGGTGGTGCAAAATTAATAAAAAGTAAAGTAACATTGATGTACTACTTTTATTACTTTACTGACATACTTTGGATTTAGATACTCCCATGACATTATTTAAACTTATAATGCTTGCTATTTGTGAGCATCATTTTCTTTTTAATCAATATTATTTAAGCGAGATTTTTTTTGACAATTAATTTCTTTTTGTTGCATGGTAAACACAATTAACGACTTGTTAAACAAAATAATAGAACTAAATGCATACTTTCCGTGAAAATTGATCCATGGAAAAGGGAGTGTCTAGCTTTACAAAAGAAGGTCATTTACTGTTTGAAACTCTCTACAAATATTTTCTCAGAAATTTGGCAATTACCCTTAATCATTACTATGATTGCCTAAAGGCGTGTCTTGAAGGATTTATATTTATGAACCATCACGGAATTGGAATAATTGTATTGGTTGTTTCCCTATTGCATTTTTAACTTTTCTTTATTAACCATAATTACTTTCTGTAAGGCAAAATAAAGTACTTAAGTATTCAAGTTAACCTCCAAATAAAGATGCCAAACAATCCTAAAATGATTGAGAAAACTTTGTATATTTGCTGAATGATTACTTAAAACAAAAACTTAACTGACTTATGTAAAAAAACATGGGTTATTTTTATATCAAAATTCCCACGAAAACAGAAGCACCGCGATTGAATTCGCGAGATAGAAGATTCAAGCGGACGACGGAAAACGTTTAAATCTTTTTTTATCTTATTTAATACTTACAATGATTTTAGTCTGGGCATTCTGATAAAGTCTTCTACAGCTATGTAGTTTAATTTTGGCGCGTTCATGATGGTTCTGGAAAATTTTATTTAAAGTATGTTTATTAAATATTTTTTATGTAAGTATACACTTACATAAGTAAAAAGTAACAATTTAACGTATATTTCCACATATTTAAATATTCCACATTAGTTTAGTCGTGCGTTTTAAATTTATTCACTGAACTTTTTTATGGGGACGGACAAAAACGATTTTACCATTATATATGGAAGGTCTAAATTCTTAACACAACACACAGAACAAAGGGAATGTGTTAAATCTAAAGATAAGTAGTGTTAATGCCCAAAATAAACTAGTAATTGTTGAGAGGATAAAGAGATGAAAATTACTCTATAGCAGACAAAATACAGACCTCCTTAAAAAGTAAAGTTTGTGGAAGAGCCGGAGGCCCAACTTTCCCGCCCTCCTCAAATGGCAACGCTTCTGTAACCCCGCGGTGTTGCAGTTGTCTATGGACGGNNCCTCTGACATAAAAAAAAGTATCTAGCCAAAGAGTATGCATGAAGAGAATGATAAGTTTAGATGAAGCAAGAAAGATTTGTACGTATCTAAGAATCGTAGACTATCCCGCGAGAATCACGCGTGATAATATATGTTATAAACCTACATTAAAAGCTTCTATAAAGTACTCACATATGTTCCACGTGATGCAACCTGAACCCTGCCTCATGAAGAGTTTTGTAGGTAAACCTAGTGATGTCAGTGTTGCCCAGCTCAAAGGAGACTCCTTTATGCTTCCCATCCTCTTCTGCGTTCGATCTTCTAACTGGAATGAGGAATAATAGGTGAGGTGATAATACTCAACTCAACTGCGATCGGATCCGAAATATGTATATCTAATACGTGTAAGATCTAGTCATATGCCAGAAGGACTATTCCATGTACAGTAGTACTTTTAATAAATAGTAACTAAAATCAAATTAGATGTCAAGACATAGAAATGAANNCGTTTCGGTTTCTTTTCAGCATCCTTCTTCACGGAAGACTGAGGTGTGGTGGTCTCTTAGCTTCACAAGTGTGGATTATTACAAGCTACCTTTTGTTTTGAAAATTATTTATGTGTCATTCCGATTCACACAATATGCGCTCACAGTGTCTGGAAGTTTGAAAAAACTAAAAGACATGACTATTTTTTTTTTACTGCAAAACTAACTATTTAAAAAAATTGATGTAGGTGAGTTTATGAGATTTTGCATAGTCAGAAAATTTTCAAATTGACTATACTTATTTCGTTAGAGATTCCTACGTGGATTTGACAAAAGTTTACATTATTGACTTAATTGATAAATACTAAATATATCAAGAATATTTACCCAATGTATTTTAATCTACAATAAATTGTTAAAAGAGTACATTATCACCAACAGAGTATGTTTACATCGTAAAAATATTACTTCTACATTATTGCGAAGAGCGATGCCAAATTTAATTTGTTTAGTACTTGAAAACACGAAACTCCATTAGAAATATCCATAGATACACAGACAATGTATGTCTTCATCGTTAAGGGCGTAGTCATGAGCTTAAACGATGGGCTTATTGGTGGAATAATGCCAAGTTGCTAGACCATCGCCTACGAGAAAAATCCTCCTTATCAATATCAATCTGCGCGGTTCCCGAGGGATATAATTTATTGTAATCGAACAAGGGGCTGACAAGATATTATAGTTTCCATTGGTCGGACGAAGTCGCGGGCATTAGCTAGTTACTCATAAACCTTAAAAGTTAGTCAGTTGAAAATTTTCACAAATGTTTTCTGTTGCCGCTTCTTCAACAAAATAAAAGAAATAATTAGGGGGGGTTCCTTACAGCTTTTTTTAATGTAAGAGGGAGGTAAACAAGCAGGCGGGTCACGTAATGTTAAGTGATCACCGCCGCCGAAGTTGGGCCTCCGGTTCTCCCACTCACCGGATGGAGCATGGCGGCTGATAGCCGCCATTCAGGCGTCGGTCTTCTGTGGTACTTCCCCGGGCAAGCCGGCCCATTCATGCTGTAGGCTAAAAAAGCATGCAGCATACTCATACCACTAAAAAAGCCTAAAAATGTGATATTTTTCATGTGTGTGAAAAAACTAGCTTCTCTCGACAATATCTTCACCAACAAGACAAAATTAACGCAGTCTAATTGCTCCTAGCAACCAAAATAATTCTGTTTAATTACAGCTGTAAAACATGAAAGAGCCGAATTCAAAATGTTATCAACAAGCAATGTGATTATGCACACAAAAGAAGGTAATTATTATCAAAACATCTTTATCTAAGGAATTCTTTGCAAAACTTATTGTTACTTTACCCAAAACAATAAACATATACATCATATGTCAATAAAAGTGTGCATCGGAAATTAGATAAAAAAATTGTACAATCGGTATGTAAATTCTAGAAGTATTTAAAGAACCGGCCAACTGCACGTCGGACTCTCGCACGAAGGTTTCCTTACCATTATCCATGAAAAACGACAAAAAATCACGTTTATTGTATGGGTGTCCCCTTAATTTTTTTTTTCACATTTGTTGTTGCAGAGGCAATAGAAATACATCATCTGTGAAAATTTCAACTGCCTAGTTAGACAAAGTCAAGAGTTGTGAGACTCGAGGTCATGCTTATCTGAATTGTAGCCCATCAGCCCTAACTTCTAAATAGTGTAGCATTCTGATTGTGAAAGAATTTTCATGATCGGTTCAGTATTTCCAAAAATTTGCTCGTACAAACGAAGTTTCAAATACCTCTTTATAATTATAGTATAGCAAAAAGCAGTTGGAGACAACCCTATTAAGAGTCTATTTGTATCGAAGTGTTGACCAAGCCACTTAGAGTAGGACGTGATGAACACATTACTTCGCTAGATTGAGTTCGATTCTGTTTCACGAACAAGGACAACAAACTTTGTACTAGCTCGGTGGAGGAAAATTTGGAAATTCATGAGTAAAATCATGTTATTATGTATACCAAAGTGTCTTCTTTGCTGGTCTGGGGCGAAAAGAAATACGTAAAATGTGCCAGCTGCGTCACTTCCGTGCAGATTGTAAAAGAAAATCAAGGGAAAGGGCTTCAAAATGAGACTTTGCTCATAGGTTATATTATCATTATACCTTGTTAATATATCTATAAATCTCCGTTCCACATCCTGCTAAACTTGGCCCTCGATTCTCCTGAATCCTTGCTCTGTCTACCTCATAACGGACAAAGACGTGTGAACTGTATGTGTATCTAAGAGTTTTGAAGAAAATACATTGTTTGAAAGTTATGTCCAAATAATTGAATTCACAGTTTGTTCAACAGAAAATTGCAAAGAAAAATGTTTGCGTAATCTAAAATTATTTATAAAAACTTTGAACAGTTTCCTACATCATACCCACACAAGTTTTTAATACACCTTGTGAGAAACGCAATATCATCATAGTATAAAACAAAGTCACTTTCCCCTGTCTGTCCCTATGAATTCATATGCTTAGATCTTTAAAACTACGCCACGGATTTTGATGAGTTTTTTTTTTATAGATAGGATGATTCACAAAGTAAGTTTTAAAACCCGTGCGAAGCCAGGGCGGGTAGCTAGTTTATTTGCATGAGTGCCGTCGATCCAGTCTAGCTCGGCCCTAAATCGTCAGG
>JADGIL010007406.1:0-13788 GCA_020352625.1 Cactoblastis cactorum | reverse complement strand
ACCAGTAAATCGACTAAAAAGGAGCAAATGAATGCGTCCGCACGTCACGAAGTGACCGGCGTACAATGTTTTCATGTTCTGTTTGATTAGAACAAAAAATGAAAATAATTTAATGACTTACTTTAAAAAACATTTTATAGTAAATATGAGCACTGTAGATGGCTGTGAACTGCTATGAGCTACGATATGTTCTGATAAATTTTTTAATTTTGTAATTAAATTTATACAGCTCACTTAATCTTGAAAATTACCTACTATGACCAAATGAACTTTACACGAAGGACAATGACTTTCTCAAATTTCTCATATTTCAAGTTCACTTTTCGTTACGATATAATTTTTAACCGGTTACATTCACCAATTGGGGCAGTTCAAAACAAATAATAACTTTGCTTCAAATTTAAAAAATTTAAATTTAAGAGTATGTAACTCTTAAATTTACATTTTAAATTTTTATTATTTAATATCATAGATCTATCCAGACAAACCTACATAGTTTTTCAGATTTTTACCAGTAAATTCTAAAAAACAACTTACTAATTAAGTAATTAGTCTAATTAGATTCTATGCGTGTCTCGTCAACTAATATAACATATTTTGTGATTCACTTTTATTCTGGATTTGAAGCTAAAGAAAAACGTAGAATGTGTCAGCTTCTACTCTTGTCTTGCAGATTGTAAAAGTCAATAAAGGGAATGGACTTACGAGAAGAGATTTTTCTCGCAATGTGCTAATGCTAGCAACCTATCACTAGGTCTAACTGAACGATGTCCTAATGCTAGCAACCTACCACATAACTGAATCTCCATTCCACCAATAAGTGTGTTTTTATGAAAGAGGGAAGCAAACAAGCAGGCGGCTCACGTGATGTTAAGTGATCTTCGCCGCTCATAGACACCTGCAACACCCGGGGATCACAAAAGCGTTGCCGGCCTTAAAAAATTACCATTGCAAAGTGTAGTCTTTGAGTCATGTCTCTTAGCTCTGTCTTCCCCGTAAGATAAGACAAAGATAAGATACTGTTATGTGATTACATGAAAATTCAGTGTATACTCGCGTTGTCACCACACTATATAAAAAATATCTCCATAGCACACGCTTGGACCAAACAAGTTTAATGCATATTAAATAATTTATACCTAATTAGAAGACTCAATTACATTAAATCACATGTCACACAAAATCGATGAAGGAAAGTAGCCGACCTTCAAGTACTTTTTGGGGTAAAATAATAACTGGGGCACTTACACACGCACTATTGCGATCCAGTTTTTCAATTTAAATGAAATTTTATTTTGGACAGTGCAATGCGTATATAATCCGGTGAATACTGTACTCCAGTATCAGTTCAGTGCGATTGTTACACATCGAACAGCTTTGGTCAAAATGTTTTTCAAAGTAAGACATATTTTAATATTTACTTGTCTTTTTATCACACATATTTTTCATTTTTTATGCATCTCATTTTCGTGTGCATCAAATTTTTTAATGTAAAAAATTATTAAGTATAAGTAAAAAATATAAGTAAAAAAAGAAAATTAAAAGTAACACTTTTTTTTAGTTTACAGAGATTTAATACTTTTGTTTGGTCTCTCTCTGATTCTCTCTTTACAGCTTTTTCTAACTAATTTCAGGGTCTCATCGTTGTAGCCCTTGTGGGCATCAGCTACGCTGTAGAGCAGCACGCTTACTCCTCCCAAAGTATCGTCCTCCACCACACTGAACAAAAGAGCAACGAAAATGACCACCAACAACACATCCCTCTTAAAGTTGTAGTACCCGTGGTCAAAAAAGTAGTTCCTGTAGCTCATTACGTTGTTGAAAGCTCAGGACATGAGCTGCAAGAGAAGAAATATGAGCAAAACGACCACAAATACGGCGTTTCTTCACAGCACATCGAACGTCATGACATCCCCGCTCATCCTCCCAAGGGCTTCTTTGACGATAACGTAAGTTTATTTTGATCTATTATTTATTTATTAATTTTATATATTTCACACAATTGTTATAACTTTCATGAAAGCTCTGATTTAATTTGTCAAACTTATGTTAAGAGGTTCTTAATTTAGTATGTAATGAGTGCCAATTAGTGACAAAAGCCATACAAAATGATTGATAGTGTCACTATGCAAGGATGGTGAGCTTTCTTTGCGCCTTAAGGTCTTAAGGCTCAAAGAAAGCTCTAGTTTCATTTTTGTTCTTTAAAATTACTTTGACTATGCTCAGGGTCCAGCCAAGTACGAATTTGAATACAAAGTGCACGACCCCCACACGCACGACGTGAAGCAGCAGCACGAGACACGCGACGGGCACGCCGTGCACGGCGTCTACAGCCTGTACGAAGCTGATGGCTCCATCCGCACCGTGCACTACTCCGCTGACAAGAAGACTGGGTGAGTAGACCATATTCACCCATTTAATAAAAAGCTTTGTTTAGACATATCGCATGACCCTAGGTTGAATTTCCGAATCATCGAATCAGCAACGCAAACCTATGTGCTTCCTAAACTTCCTTTAGGTGGTCTATACTATATATACCTTTAATCGAACACCGCTCGCTACTACTACTTTTGTTTTGGAAAATTTTGTTACTTATTATTTTTTGGTGCAATATGTACTAATCATTATTCTTTTTAAACTGATATAAAATGTTTTTGTTACAGGTTCCAAGCTGATGTTCAACATTCCACAAAGCACGAACAAGGACATGGCCATCATTAAAACTCATTATCAACGTTCCACTGCCCGCTACTGAGTTCAATCCAGTAATGAACTCAAATCTATTTATACGATGTTATTTTAATCTTATAAGTTATGTGAGCGATTGTTTATGTAAAAATAAATAGTTATGTTTATAAAGCATCAGATTTTTCTTATTTGAATTTCCTATGGAATCATTGTGGAATATTTTTTTTCTTGGTGAAACTGGATAGTCAAAGTCAAAATGATAATATTTTTATTCAAATAGACTAAGCACTTTGTATTCTTCAGTTTGTTAATTGTTATTATTATTTTTTATGTAAGCGGGAGGCAAACGAACAGGCGGGTCACGTGATGTTAAGTGATCACCGACAACTTCAACATTAGCGGTGTCACAGAAGCGTTGCGTGCCTTTAAAAAGCCTCCGTCCTCCCCAAATAGAGAGGGCGGGGATGTTGGGCCTCCGACTCAACATTATTTAATTTAGTAATGATTAACGCTTAATTTACAAAAAAAATCATTCACTTCCGAAGCGCAAATGGAGAAGATATGGTGGTACAAACTTCAATGCAGCATTTTCTTTAGAGACGTTAATTTACAAAATATACCATGTTCAACAGAGTTATAGGTGGTCTCTCTCACAAATACTAAAAGAGTTTATTATCTGGATGTTTGTAATTTAACAAAATGAGTGCTTTTGAAAATTTTATGTTTTTAATGACTCAAAAAAATACTGGTATACTCAAAGAATTTATCTAAACCTCGAAAAGTAAGACAGGAAATTGAGAATTTTATTCTTATTAAATACTGACAGCTCGCTATTACATACATACATATATATGTACGTTTTTAAGTCCAGGTCAACAATTTCTCTGTAACTATATTGAATTTTTTACGTAAACGCTGCATAAATTTGAACATGGCTTTTTATATTTAAACATAATTTTATGTCGAGCTACGCTATTTTTGACAGCTATTGGTAAATCTAAAAATTATATAAATAGATAAAATTATCTCACCTGTTGGTAAAGTGACGACCTAGTCGAAGATGGATCATGACTAGGACACGAAAATTTAAAATCAATAATTATAGATTTACTAGCAATATAACTGATAATTTTAATAACAAAATTTGTGTGATTTGTCCCCATGTATTTATTTATATATAATCCATTTATTTTCGAGACTTGAGTGCATTTGACTTGATGAAGTCCATCAGAATTTCAGGTCTTAACCAACAGTGTCATTTGTATATTTGGATTAATTGAAATTTTTTACAAAAGGTCTCTTTTTTAAATTTTTTACTAAAGGTCATTTTTGGATTAAAAAAGGCTTATATTTAGCTCATAACTGTAACTTGGTTGGCGCTCTAGTGGAAAACCCATTCAAATCTAATTTGCCATTTCGAATATTCCCCATGATAAACAAACCAATAACAATTAAATAAAATAGTATACTAATTCGTTTTCAATTAATAACACTATGCAATAGAGGTTTTTCTTTTAAATTAAAAACTGACACTTATAGCTTTTCCTGTGTAAGTCGACAGCACAAGCTACCAGTTTATATACTTATTTTTAAATCATATCTGTAGACGTAGGTTAGATTGTGTAGTGTACACTCATCTCGATCAGCGGAAAAATATTTGTTACCATTATCACGCAAAATATAGTCGACTAATAACTATGAAATGTTGTGTACGGTTAGCTATAATTTGGAATAGCACATTCTATCAAGAAATATCTACCGGAGCGAAGCTCGGGATGGCATATAATTTAACAATTGAAGTAATCCTTCAAATGTGACATTGAACTAGAAATTGATTTAGCTGTAGTTTGTAACAATTATTAATTTAACTTCTAATGTACTTATAAATAATTAATTTTAAATTCTTCTAAGTTTCAATTTGTCTAATTGTTAACGAAATCTTGTAAAAAAAGTCACATTAATTAAATTTCAGAAAAAGATAAAAATAAATAAGTGCACCAATTTTTCAATTTGCTTTATATATTTTCAATAAATAATACGCTATTTAACAAAACTACGATTGACTAGTTAGTGATGAGCCAGGAGCACAGCTTTCTCGTGGTGGGCGGGCGCGGAGCGAGACACCTCAGCAATGAAGCCGCTGTGATCGTCGGCGGAGTAGTGCACGGTGCGCACGGAGCCGTCCGCCTCCAGCAGGCTGTACTCGCCTTGCACCGCGTCCCCGTCACGCGTCTCGTGCTGCGACTTGTTGTCGCCGCTGTGCCCGTCTGCCACCGAGTATGAGAACTCGTATTTGGGGTGGGCCTGGAATTACATTTATCTGTTAGTCACGTTATACTCCTCTATAAAAATGCCTTTTAAATAAATTGTGTACAACTTAATAATAGAGACGCATTATCAAAAGATCCCAACTCTCAGTGGTAGATGAATTATAAAACTTACATTCAAATGTTTCAACATAAATTTTGGTGAAACTATTTATTACATGCAATTATTATAATTGACTCACGTATTCCTCCTCATGGTGGGCAGCTACCAGGACTTTAGCAGCGGGGGCGACCACTTTAGCGATGGGAGCGGCGTAGTGGACGGGGGCGGCGGCGTAGTGCGCGGGCTCGTAGTGGGAGGTGTACGCGACCGGAGCTGAAACGGCGAGCTTGGCTACCGGGGCCACCAGCTTGGGTTGGTCATGGCGGACGATACTTTGGGAGGACACGGCACTGGCATCAGAGTAGTGAACGGGAGCGGCCTTGAGGACAGGGGTGGCGTGGTAGACGGGCGCATGAACAACAGGAGCGGCATGCAGGGCGACGGCGGGGGCGTGGTAGGCGACGGCGGGCGCCGCTAACAATTTGGCGGAGGGCTGGTCGTGGCGCACGATGCTTTGAGAGGACACGGCGGCGGCCGGGGAATACGCCACCGGCACTACTCCAGCAAGGGAGACGGCGAGCACGGCGCTCAGGATGACGATCTGTTCAAATTTATTTTATTCAAACCTTTTTTAAAAAAATTAAGAGATTAAACACTATTTTTAGGCTCTATTGCTTTTCTATTTCAGGATTTAAAAACGCGCAGTTCTAAAGAGAGTAAAACTTGTTATTTAATAATCATAATAAATATTTTATCTATAATGAAATCTACAATGTTAAAAGCGGTTTAGTTTTCTGAAAAAAAATTCAAGGAAAAATGAAGGATTTTTTTACTTTTTTAAATATCAAGTCAAATTTAGAGATTTTATGTTATAATCATTGTCAACTTACTTTGGAGAACATGTTGTATGGTTGAACTACAACTGATGCCCTGCTTATCGAAATGGCCGCTTATATAGTAGACTTATATTTTGGCAAGGTTAACGGGTCACAAAGGCGATGTATGGTCTGAATGCGAGTTGACACATGATATTTAGCACCCTACTTAAATATAATAAAAGCCCTTAATGTAAGTTGTTCTAAATAACTGAAGTCATTAAGTCTGAAGTCACGTTCCAATATGTTGTTAAAATATCGAATGAATATAAAATAAAATTTGCCATTTTTAGTCTACATGATTCTTTTTTTCAAACATCTAATAAATAAGTAAAAGAAACTGAATTATGTTAGTTGTATTAAGTATGTTGTCCCTTTCAGTAATATGATATACTTATAGACGGCTCTTTTATCCACTACATAAATTAGGTAAATACAAATTTTTGCTCTATCACTATTTTCGTAACTATTTTGTGAGAGAAAAATCTTTTACCAGAAGTTCCGACCCTCAATCAAGTATGTAACAAGCTACTGCGACTTTGGTCACCGTTGGTATTTGCAGTTATTTATTTAGAACGCATTACTCAAATATTATACGTGGATCATCTTACGGTCTTTGACCTTTCGTGTTACATAAGAGAGGAGGTGATTCATTCATTCAAGATAACAAGGATGGTCTTGAGACGAGCGAGACACGTCTACGCTTCAGCCGTTTAACCTTTTATTTATTAATAAACCGGTAATTTCAAATCAAGTTTAAAAAGTAAAGAGATTAGCTCTACAGATGATACGTCATTAGATTCGTCGGCGAAATTACGGCTTTTCTTTAATAAACTTTAGGGTAATGAGGTACATAAGTTAGATAAAATTGTCGATATAATTATTTTTTTCTTTAACCTTCCACACTAAATTAGTCTAAGTTGAACGAACAATAAAAGAAGGATTATTTTCTTATTATTAATATTACTAATCCTCAAAGGGTTTGATCAAGTATTCGGCTGGTTCTAACTTCCCATCACTCCCACTTCCTGGCTGCAACGCCCCACACTCCTAATCTTATCTACTTTATGCCCAACTGGTTTCTCGACTCGGAGCCAGAGAGTAACGCCCAGGAGACGTGCTATAAGATATCAAGGAAATATCCTGTGAAATAAATAACGCCTGTGGTCCAAACACATACTTCCAAAGCACCGCTACGCTACGCTACGGGGGTAGAACTAAGCCCTGCACTCTTGCAGTTTAACCAATGGTTGGCTGGGCACAGAAAGGAACGGAACGGAAGTAACCAATCCTCAAAATATACAGATAATAAATATTTCGTTTTTATCCCTTTTGGGAAAGATAGAGCTAAGAAGAAAGTTAAATTGTTGCTTACATTTTGGTGGAATGGAGTTCAGATATAGTGATGCTTTATACATTCTTCTCGAGAAGAGAAGCATATTAAAAAATCAGATTAATTCAGAGTATAAAATATAAAGTTTAGATTTTTTCCAAAGGGATATCGGACGGTCGGATTTTGGCAAGATATATATGGCGACAAAAAAGACAATCATTCCGACATTATTTACGATTTCGCGAGAAATGCATTTAGCAACCCAACAGAATGAAGAATGAACACTTTGAGTGAGATTTATGAGTAAGTTTATCGTGTATAATGTGGGGTCAAGACAGTGACATTTTTGGCTTAAGTACTTGTATGTACTTATCGTAAAAACCTTAAAATTGTTACTCATAAAATCTAATTACCACTTAATAACGGCTCGATCGAAAGTGATGTTTCATTCGAGTTAATATTTTATGAACCGAAAAAGCAAACTTCAATAATAAATACTTAAAACAAAATAAAAGAAATAATTAAGGAGAGCTCCCTGAAATGAAAAACGGTATAATAAACACATTTGTTGTACGAATGTGATTATTATACCGTTTTTCATAGATAAATAATGATACAGAATCCTTTGTGCGCGAGCCCGGCTCGCACTTGGCCGTTTCTTTTAAATTAAGAAGATGATTCGAAATGATGTAACACCCCTGATCTTTTAAACCAGTTGCAATTACAATAAAATCGTGAACGTATCGCCTTTTACGGTCAGATCACAGGCTGAGATCGATCACCGCGCCGGCCACATACAATGGAACGAAACAATTTATATTCAATTGTTTTTACTTATTCGTTTAAAATCGTGGGTGGTAGGGTAGCCACATGTATGCAATTGTAATTTAAAACAACAGTTATAAATATTTATCGGTAAACGTGTCCAATTTCGTTTTTTCTTTCGCAGTCAGTTCGACACATCAAAATATTTTTATTTCACACTATAAATGTTAAGGCTTATTCCAAGAGACGCTTATTAGAAACAAATAAACTAAGTGTAATTGCGAAAGGCATGAGAGGTATCTTAATTGGTTCATTTTTTATGTAAGACAAGTTGTTAACACACGTAGGCGTGCGGGCAAACGCCCCGAGCAAGTGTCAGAGGGGCTCAAGTATTGAGTTTATAGCATATTATTATTACTTTTTTCTATGAGCTGCAGCCAACTCGAACATAAAAGTGCTCCAGCGTTTTTCAATCCAAAATGTTACGTATAGTTACTGGTGCACCATGGCACGTGACGAATAAATGCCTTCACAAAGACTTAAGGGAAACATGAGGATTGAAAGAGGATGTAGTGACAAGGATAGAAATTGGTATGCTGAAATGGTTTAGACATATGGAAAGAATGAGTGATAGAAAATCATCTATTATCTTATACAAGAAGAATTTACCAAATAAAAGGCATTCTTAGAAAAGGGCAGGTCAGATGTACCCTTAATCGACGAGCGTGTATGAAAAGATTGCTGAATTTGGAGGAAGCGAACAAAGTATGTCAGAGCCGCAGTAAGTGGAAGAATATAATATCTGCCTACCCCTATGGGAAAAAAGCGTGATCATACATATGTATGTATGTATTTACAAAGACTTAAAAATGCCCACGATTAAGGAGGAAATCATAGAAAGAATAAAGAAGTATAAGCAGAGGATTGAGACACACCCCAATAAATTGGCAAAAGACCTGATGAAAACAAGATTTAGCTCAAACATTTTAAAAGAATTTTTAAAAGACTCAAACGAAGAGCAACACAAGACCTAATATCAGTCGGCTTAATACTGATTTATATCATATGTGAGTAGGATGAGTCAGAGGACTTATCCTTCACAAGACTATCTTATGCAACAAGAATTAAAAAATTGCTGAATATCAAACGATAGAAAGGAACGACAAAAAAACTTTTTCTATAGAGATAGAGAGAGAAAGCAAAGTGATCGTATACTATCTCATAACTAATACATTTTTGTACACTTTAAAGAAAACGATTACATCATTTAAACGCTTGTTCTTCTAACTTGTGCCAAACCAAAATCTCACACATGAATACAATATAAAAAAACATATATGCAGCACGTGAAATGTAATGTGCTTTGACGTCGCCGCTCCGGTATGCACGCCGACGTCCCTGACCTTAAATCTGGGTCAGTAATACAGCCTTTCCGACCATTCGAGCTTAATGTCTGTCTATAAAATTATTATCCTTCTAGTTTTGTTAGCTTATTTCTTTTTTGGCAATGAATTTTATTACTTTTTACTTTGAACGTATTTCTTATTTAGCATTTAGTTCAATTTAAAGAATAGATTCTTTAAATTTTATAAGATCTGTATGTATTTTTCTGTATTCATGCAAATAATGATTGATTACTGGTTATTTTGTCAGACGATTCCCGTGGTGTAATAGTTAACGTTCTTGACAGCTACTCGAATGGTCCCAGATTCATTCCCCGGGTTGTCATTATATAAAATGATATTATTACGATTGGCCTGGGTCTTGGATATTTACCTATATGTGTATTTATTATAAAATATAGTGTCACTAATTTATTATACCATAACAATACTCATTCAATAATATAACATTTGTTATGTTCTCCTCATTCTTACTTTGGGGCTAACTCAAATGACAAAACCTGAATGAATAAATGAAGAATTTGACATTTATAGATGTAAATGTTGATTATAAACAGACAATGCAATTTAGTTACAATGTGATTTAAAAAAACTAAAATGAGTTCTCGAATGGCAAACAATATAAAAATATATCATCAACGCACCAAAAAGAAAATTATCACGTTTTAATCCCTTTAGAGGCACACACAGAGCCTTCTGTGCTTATTATTGGAATGGAAACACAAACACGAGAAAAACTGCTTACTTATTGCCTATAAAAAGCCCTGTTGTAAGCCCTTCTCCCTTTGAAAAGAAGCAGATGGAACATTCTACGGTTTTTTTTTTTACTCCCAGACCAGACAGGAAATAAACAATATAGATTCTTCCAAGATCGTTATGTCATTACCGTAGGCAAGTCAATACAATACGGTTTAGTTTCACACATCCGTTGTATTAGTTTTATAACATAACAAATGGGATGGTGGGCAAGTAGGTAATTATAACTATCATTTGACCTACCTGCAATTACAACCTTCGATTGTCATCTGTAGATATTGATTGACTAAAGAATTTTACAATTGTAACTTTTTGTTATTCTTTTGATGTTTCCTAAAAAAAAATAAGAAATAGGCGATGTCCGTACAGAAACTACGCCTGTATAAAATCTTACCATATTGTGCAAAATTAAATTTTATACAGGCGTAGTTCCGCCCTTGTTTGAGAGATTAAATTCAGTCATTATCATCTGTCTGCCCTGCTCCCATGTTACTTGGAGTCGGCGCGGTATGTCTTACTCCTTCATACGTCCCTGTCACTCGTCACAAGGTAATTCACACCCTTTTTCCTCATATCCTTCATCACATAGTCCATCCATCCTTTCTTTGGGTTGCCTCTCCCCTTCCAATCATTAACATTCATATTCATTACTCTCTTACTAATATGCGTTTCATTCTTCCTCATAACAGGGATTAAATTCAATATTTTTTTGTAATAATTAGTTGCTTGTTACAAGCGTTTTTAAAAATGTCGGACATTGGCCATTAAATTTATATTTTATATTGTCTTGGTTTTTTATTTCTCGCCTTCATCTCCAAATCAAAAGTTTCGATGGAAGGATGTTTTAAATTATTCAAACCTAAATTTTGAATTTGAGATTAGATAACTGACTGACTGAACTAAACAAAATTTAATACCAAGTTATGTTTACAGCGCCGGAAAGTTTCTTGGCTGGAATAACTATTGTTATTGTTATTTTGTGTAAAATAGCTTATTTTTTAATATTTATTATGTTAAACTGCTGTGTATCGGATCTGCGTTTGGCTTCTTAACTTAAGGTCACAATAGGTATTTGAAATTACCTATTCTAATATGTGCACATTTGCAGTTCTATAAACAACTCAATGGTATAATGACTGGCCGACATAACACCACCAAAGAATTTAAACAATGGACACCGCGCCACCAATTTCAGCCCACGGCGATTTGATGAACTAAGTTATATTCATAGATTTTATTTGTTCCCAAGCGTTTACAGCGCCGCGTATGCAGGACTTGGTGAACTTAATTAACCAACGGAAAAAAGAAGTACAGCTGATATCATTTGTTACGAATGAAAACACCGGTGTAATGAGTTACATGCACTATAAGCAGAGTCAGTCTTCACATATGCACTAGCATGCCCAGTAGATGCCTTGTGAAGAGAAAAAAGATTGTTTAAAAACTTAGTGCAATCAGTGCTACACTACTAGTAATAAAGTTTTATATAACAAGTGATTTCACTACAAAAGTGTAAAATTTTCATTCGGTGAATCACTTCCAAGTTCCGCGCAAGGAAAATGGCTGAAATTTTATTCCAAGTGAGTCTGGATTTTGATCACGTTCAATACAATGATGCCGGCAACGCTTCTGTCACACCTCGAGTATTGCAGGTGTCTATGGGCACCGGTGATCACTTAACATCACGTGACCCGCCTGCTCATCCGCGAGCTTGTTTGCCTACCGTTTTCATAAAAAATAATTGCATTTAAAATAAGTTACACTAGTCGATAAATATTGAATTTCGAAGAAAAGTTTTCTTGTTTGTTTTGCTTTCTTCAGTTTTTTTGCTTATAGTGGAAAAATATGAACATTTGAAATTCAAGTGACTGCTTTTGTTCTGTTTCATAATGAAAAATGTAGAAAAATGCTACTACTTTCATTATGTAAATGTTTCTTCAAAAGCTACTAGCGAAAAATTGATACATATTCAATTATCAATGTCTTAATATTTTTCAATTACTAAAACTTATGAATAATATTGCGATGAAAAGCTGTTGTTGTACGGGCCACTATAGGAAATATGTGTAAAGAAAAAATACCTCTTTCTTTCCTTCGATATTTCATGATAGAAAGATAGAAGCATATTTCTTTTTTACATAAAATGGCATTCATCCGAATTTGTAGAAATAAAAGTTTTATAAATATTATTCCAATTTCAGATTTTTGCAATATCGTACCTCTCCATCATATGTACGTCGTCAGCACCGACACTTGTATTTGAGAAGAAATTGGACAGACCCTCTCAAGAGTCATCATTTTTCAATAAATATACAAACCAATATAACCCTACGGGGAAGGTACAGAAGAAAGAGACGGACAATGTAGCAGCCATTCAATATGCGCCTCTTTACACATCAGAGTTTCGGAACAAGAATGAAATGCTGAACTATCATAAAACGAATTTCGACGTAAATGTTGAAACAAGAAAAAAGCTGTTAGAACCAAATCTGAATTCATACTCACAAAATGCTTTGCCGTATGTTCCTGGGCATAATATTGAAATTTTACAGTCTGTCAACAGGGGTGTAAGTAACGCTGTTGAACATAGAAGCATTTCGCAAACAACGGCGGCCAACTCAGTTAAAGATAAACTGATGCGTGAAAATGATAAGGTAAAACAATATCCAGAAAAAAACAATAGTATTATTAAATTATTACTGTGATATTGTAGAATATTTTAAAATTCAATACTGATTTTTTACCCAACTTAACAAATAAGTAAGTACATAATTTCGTAATTTGGTAGACTCCGATGAATTTAAAAAAGATAATTATCTATTTTCACCTGACCACAGCGGTTAACTTTTATATCGAGTTCTACGTTTAAAATTCTACATCGAGTTTTCCCAAAATATTTTTAACTAGCTAATGCCCGCGACTTCGTCCGACCAATGGATGCTATAATATCTTGTCAGCCCCTTGCTCGATTACATTAAACTATATCCCTCGGGTACCGTATATTTTTTTGGGATAAAAAGTAGCCTATCTTTTAATCTAGGTCATAGTCTATCGCTTGCCTTTATTCTAGATCTGTTCGGTTGTTTTTGTGTGATGCATGTACAAACATACAGACAGACAAAAATTCTAAAAACAATCGTTATGGCTTCTATAGGTCCTATAAAAATGCCCTATATAATTTTTCTTAAATATCTCCCATATACAGATATAGTTCAGTTACAATTTTATTATATGTATAGAACTCTCAGGGCCGAGTAGCGAGTGGCCGCTAGATGGCGCTAAACAATATTAAAACTCGCTATGGTTTCGTTTTAGCTATTAACTAATATATGTATTTTATGAATATCAATTGGGAAAGATATACGTTAACTTACGTAAAATTCGAATTTTCAGATTTTTGCAGACCTCACTCTTTTAAGTGAGGTTGAATCATGATCAGTGTTGCCAGCCCCAAAAAACTAAAAAACAGCAACTCGCCTAAAAAAAAACAGTAGAAAGCAGTAGGTAAAGAAAAAAAGGCAGATTTCATAATTTTGCTTATATAATTAAATAATAAACAATTATCTTAGTTACTAGAGTCGATGAATCACTACTCATT
>JADGIL010007404.1:3897-16803 GCA_020352625.1 Cactoblastis cactorum | reverse complement strand
ATTCACTGTATGTCTATTTTAGATGACTAGCAATCAAACCATGGTAAGAACCTTTCATTTGGAGCCAGTGCAGTTTTCACATGCTTAACCCGCTAGACCCTTTAGTAAATTCCACGCCTACCGGGGAATACGCGCGGGGCGAGAGAGGCAGTTACTTATGCAAAAAATAAGCTCGATTCCATTTTACTTAATCACTTATTGACTAAATCGTTAGTATTTATGAATGAATTAAGTTAACTTAAAATTTGGTTGATTGCTTCATCACTTCATACGTGTAAACGACCCATTACTCGCCCTTCAATTATTATTTTTTAATATTGATATAATCATAATAAGCTAATTATTGACGACTTGTTATTTTTATGGTCAGCTTAAATTAACTAATTTAAGGTTTTCATTTCACAATACCTTACTACACAATACTAAAACGGATAAAAATATAAAATATTTGTTATATATTTAGCTTAATATTAAGATAATTGTTGAATGTTTTCTACTGTAGCAAATTTTACATGTAATTAATAATTATCTATCGCCGCTCATTGTGTAACTGCCCTTGAAAGAAATCGCGCTCCACTGTTTTTTAGTAAGTATTTTGGAAAAAAATATGTTTTGCATAAAAAGTAGTCATATTTAGTTTTGAGATTTTCATTTCACAATACCTTACTACACGATAGGTACTGTATTATACTTATATAAAATAGATGACTATTTTATACACATATATGTATGAACGTGCAATTTTTTTTTCTGAACATTTTTATACTTATCATTGATACTTACTATTATTTATAAAAAATAAATAAAGTGATTAGAACTCTACTAAATTAAAATATCCAGTTTTTGTGTGCCCCAAGTTCTATGGTCTCTTTCAATGTATTGTATGTACTTTTTAATTTAGGCCCGAGTTCACCGACTTAATCTAATAAGGTGATATACTAAACGGACGATCAAATCTCAATGTTTCATGATCACAGGTTCATAATCGTTGGTTATAGTGTGATAAACATGAAAAAATATTAATCACCTGTTTAAGCTTTAATCAGTCGTTTAGAAAGTTGGTGAACTCTGCTCTTAGTTGAATACATAATAATATCACTATTATTAAAATGATATACGATTTCTTGCTATACGATTTCTTCCAAGTGCAATTTATGTAAAACAATTTGTACAGTTTATTAATTAAATTTTATACTATACGCGGCGCCTACGTATATATTACAAAAACCGGCCAGGTGCGAGTCGGACTCGCGCAATTATAGGGTTCCGTATCGAATTTTATTAACGAATCTAAAAAAAACGGCAATAAATCACGTTTTATGAAAATCCCCTCTTAAATGTGGTATTTATTATTTAAAATAAACATAAAATTAAATATTCTGAATTTTTGAAGCTTTTACCTAGTGACGTTATAAATATGGAGCAAGAAAGTTAGTTGTACTTTAATATTTATTTAATCGTGTTATTATATTTCTTGTCATAGCGGCAACAAAAGTACATCAGATGTTTAAAATGTCCAGCTATCGAGTCTTAGAATATTAGAGTCAACAGGGTAACAAACAGACGGTAGTAATCCCTTTTTTACCTTGTGGGTACGGAACCCTAAAAATTTAGTTTTGATCATTATTAATTTTGTAACTTGATATAATATTGACCTCTTTACTGTATGACTGAGATATATATATAATTTATATCTCTTTTGTAGAACTTAGATTTTTTAAATATAATGGTAAATAATTATGTAAAAAAAATAGATTGTATTATTACTGGATAGTACCGTATTTGATTGTGTAATGCTTTTCTTCAGACTTCAGATCTATATGTGCGCGTTAGACTTAAGTATTATTTAATTTGACCAGTGTTTTGAACTTAAATGTAAATAAATACCTTTTTTCGATATGACATACTAACTTATGTCACTTTTAGGGTACTAACAGGGATAACGATAACATGATAACTATCACGAAAGACGAATCCTTCATTATTATCGCTACATACAATGAATATTACGAAACGAATTTTTTTTTTCAATAATCATTTTTTTCTATTTTTGACAGTTTATTATAGATTTTAAGTTAATGTAGCTATTAGTTTTGTATGTATAATTAATTTTGCTTCATACAAAATTTACTTACGCAAGTCGAATGCTGCCATGAGAGATAACTTCACCGTATATATTTTATTTGCCATAAAGTTTTGTCCATTTTGTAGTCATAATAACATTTTATATAATTAGCTTTGCAAAAGTATAATAAGGTAAAATTGGTGAAGAATATTTTAATTCTAATCAAAATGTACTTCGGATCTAGTGCACAATTTTGTTGGAAATAGTAGATATTATATGATTAATTCGGTAACCGCATAGCACAACAATGTGTGCTAATTGAAGTAAATAAAGTTGACAAGACAGATTGCGTGTTTTAAATCGATTCACATAACTTTTATGAAAACCTTTTATTAAAAGTAAAGAAGATCTTTAGGTCATGCTATTCGGATGTACGATGACATTAACATAGGTAGGTATTAAATCTAGGTATTCTATATACCTATATCGATTTTATTGTTAGTTGTGATTATGAGAGTGCAGCAGCAAGTTCATACGTAGCACAGGTACGTAGCAAGTGGAAATTCAATCTGCCTCATAAGGCCTACAGGCATGATGTTCAATAATGTAATAAAGTTGTACTATGTCAAAATGATTATACCATGCTTTTAGTAGGTTTATTATATTATTTTCTTCGTTCTAGTTTCTGTTTGTCCACTTAATCCCTATGCGACTGGATTGCCTGCCTCCGTGGTCAAGGCGTGTGCCTTGTGATCTGGAGGTTGTGAGTTCGAATCCCACTGGAAGTAACTTTGTGAAATAAGTTATTTATAGTCTGGATAAGTTATTTCAGGATTGAATCACTTGATTATGCAAAGAAAGATGATTCCGAGCTTCCGTGCAAGAAGGCACTAGTGTTTTTTGTATAAATAAACTTATTCTATTTATACTTATTCTGATTTACTCTTGGTGTTTCAAAAGTCAGACGGTAGTTGCTCTGTGTAAAAATCAGTAACCTCATTAAATCTCCTAGTTTAGGAAGTGGACTCAGAGCTATAAAACTACTGTTGAGGATGCAACCAGGATAGCACACGAATGAGTAAGGAATAATATGAAGTAATCCCTTTGACGAAAGTGTACAGACGCCATTATTTACCTCTCTCGCTCACTCGATACCATTGACAATGACATAAAGTTACATGTCATCATAAACGAGTCGTTCGTATCCGCTTCATTTCGATATCAAGGAGAAATGTTTCTGTTTATTTTCCTATAATTTCTATCAAGATAAAGGCACCATTTAAAAATGGATGCAAAAGATGTGTGCGTGGAAATAGAGAACGATGAATTTTATAGCAAGTTCTTAGAAGACAGTGTAAAACCTATTAAGGGAGAGAATATATCTGTCACAGAACAAGTCTCGAAGCTCGCCCTCGGAATCGAAAAACTAGGTAAAAGCTTAGAGCAGCAAGTTCTATCCAAGCACAATGACCTCCTAACACAGGCAAGCCATATTTCCGATCTAGAAACTACTTTAGAATCTATACATTCGCAAGTACAGACTCTGTTGCATGGTGCCGAAAATCTAAAAGACCGCGTCAATACACCCTACCGAACACTTGAAAATCAAACTCTTATGCTCGAAAGAGTCCAAACTACGTGTAACTTACTCAGGCATACATCAAAAATTATCGTGTTGTGGAACAAATTGTCAGATATTAAAGATAATCCTTCCAAAGAAGCAATCGTTCTCTTTGAGATTAATGAGTTAATAAGCGACTACGATTTCGAAGGGATAGACTTACTGGAAGATATATTAAAACAAGTGCACCATAAAAGGATTGAATTGTTGAATAATTCAACTGTAGCCTTACAAGAGAGTTTACTAAATGGTGATAAGTCAAAATTATTACAATGTTTCAAAGTATTTCACAACCTGCAATGTACTAATGAGCAGATTACAAAAACTGTTGACAGCATATTGAATGACTTAAAAAGAGATATCGCTAATGCATTGAACATAAAGTCGGAAACCTCATTTGAATTAAAGAAATCTGGTTCAGCAAAGATGACACCAGGCAAAGCAAATCTTATGAGCTCACATGAATTGAAGACAATGCTTTGGGATAATATTGAGAAATTATTTAAAGTTGAAATTTTCAATAGCTGTTCAAAAGTTATAATGCTACAAAATGTCATAAATGAATTACATGCTATTGGAAACTTCAGAAATATTGCCAAAAACTTCTGGTCTGACTTATCAACAGTATTCAGCAGTGAACTTGAAAAGTCCTCTGTACCAGTCAACCAATGTATTGAAATTGACTTTCCAAAATTGCTTAAATGCTTTAATGACTTACATTCCAGACTTAAATGCAAAAATCTTGAAATTAACAGGTCAGCATTAACAAAATGGGAAAATTCCTTTCTATCAAAATCTTTGGGAAAACTATTGGAACCTGTTAGAAGCATGTGGCATCTTAACCAAGTTCCAACTATGGACCAAATAGACAATGCTATAAGAGTCATAACAGAGGCACTGAGTATTTCCCTTGGGGACAAACAGTTGAGCATAAGCCTAGCTAACAGTGTTGCAAAGTCTATAAAACAAATGAATATGGAAGCTGAACAGAGATTGTCTATGGATAATGATGTGGCACAGATCATAGAACCCCCTACAAGTTCACAGCAGAAAAATGCAGAGCTGTGCAATGCAATGTATTACTTTTCATCTTTAATAAAAAGAGTCCTTGTTAACATGAGTGCAATGTTACCACCGGAGAGTATTCAAACTGTTCAAAACAGCTTGAAGGATATTTCGAGCATGCCTGTATTACAGTTGTATGGTGAATCAATAAAGAATTCTTTATATATTATTTTAATGACAATGCATGAAGAGCCTGATCTGACGAGAACAGATAACCCTGCAGGCAAATCCCTGTCATGTTCTCCATACATGAAAGAATTGCAACAATTTGTGTCAAGATGTAAAGATATCTATTTATCCATGTTTAGAGAAAAGGCAGCTCTGAATGAATGCTGCATAAACATAGCCACAGCATGTGTGGAAAGGTTTATTCTGCATGTGTGTAATGTGCGGCCACTGACTCAGTTTGGCCGGATGAAGTTGCAACTTGACTGCAAACATCTTGAAGTAGCACTGTCTCCTCTCGTAGGAGATATGACTGAACTTGGAGATCATTACAGGCAGTTGAAAGCTTTATGTCTTGTGCTAGAAAAATCGCCACAAGAAATAACCAACAGTCAGTTAGAAGGTGCTTGTTTGCCCCATTCCCTAGTGATGATGTATCTATTTTCTTATGCTGGACCACAATTGATGTCACCTCATACATGTGCTGGCTGGAATACTCAGAAATTGATGCACTGGCTGGATTCCCACAAAAATGAAAAAGAAAGGCTGGATTTTGTTGCTGGAGCATTACAAAGATATCAGAACCATGTAAGGGACAATCAAATAGCTACTTATGATGAGATCTATCCAGTGTTACTTCAACTTCTTGAGGATGGGAAGAAAATGTTGAAAAAGTAATATAAGTTTAAATGAAAATTAACTCTTACAAAAATTATATTTTATTGAAATATTTAAACAATAAAATGGTTTTATTTATAAGCAAAATACACTCACAAGAATATTTAACATTTGTTGTAAACAGCAGTAGGTACAAGTGAATGAAAATAATAAAACTTAAATAATAAACAGACCAAAAGAAAACAAATGAATATATTGGTAAGATAAGTGATTAACTTACATATTTTGCTTTACTCTGGCAGTTTTGTATTTATTTATCTTTATAATTATGATAAACATATAAAAACATAGGCATCAGACGAATTTCAAGTGCTTGTTTGTGCTTATTCTCCAATTTCAATCCAATTTTCCAATCTCCAAACTCTTGCAATTTGCGATGAGCAAGATAGCCTTATTGTGAAGCAAACACAGTATCTCCATGCAAAGTCTCCACAAGGGCTCGCTACAAAACAGAATTAATATGTTCATAGTCTTTTTATACTTATCAACTAAAAATACTCCTATATTATACTCAAATAACAACATATCTTTTACACTACATTCAACAATACATTATTTACATATCTATATTGAACCCATCCAAAAATTACTTAAAACTTACATAATGACAAATCAACTTCTTTGACAAACAACAATGGTTAAATGCATATTCAGTTTTGCTTAATTTAAGGAATAAAGTTTATTTCATTTGAATAAGTACAAAATATTAAATCAATCTGTCATTGACTTAGTTTTTTGACTGATAGATTGAGCAAAAATAAAAATACATATTCATTTGTGATGCAAGGTACAGTTTACAAAGAACCAGTTGGCAAGCTATGTTTATATCATTTGATCAATCGATTTTGATTTCTGAAAATAAATATTGTAGAAACTTTTAAAACCAATCGGTAATTCACAAAACGGTCTAATAAATATTTCATCACTGCTACTTCATTAATTATACAACATGATACGAAAAATATTGACAACAAAATTAAATTATTGCTAACTGCCGCACACTATGGACTGATTACAATCTGATAGCTGACTATCTACACATACTACTACAAACTAAAATACACTTTACATATCTACACATAAGAGTTCAAGTGAGACTGATGTTAAACCTGTTGATCTCCGAAAGCTACTTTGTACACATCCTCGTATTCATTGACGAAGTGGACGTCGATGTCTGTCTTAATGAAGGACGGCAGGTCATCGAAATCGCGTCGGTTCTCTTCGGGGAGGATCACGCATTTTACGCCTACTCGTTTCGCCTGCAAAAAGTTTTTAAGAATTCCTTGAAATGCTTGAATAATAAAAGCGTTAACGAGATACAAGCGTTATTCTATTTTAGAAAGACAAAAATAAGTCAATGTCACTCTCACGCCCTTCAACTGTCAGTTGCTCTGTTTTGTCGATAGTATGGAAATATGGGTTGTTCCCGTCATTTATGAAACACTCATCATGTATAGCCGTATATCTATGTATATATATTGAATCTTCAGTTACTGACAGACAACTCACAGCCGAAACAACTGAACGAAGGAAGCAAAAATTTGGCATGTTCTTGGAAATTGTAGAGGAGCACTACAAGCGGTTTTTGGAAATTCCACCCTGAAGAGGGCGAAAGGGGTGAAGAGCTTTTATATGAAAGTTAATCTACGCAGTCGAAGCCGCCGGCAATGCCTAGTTAATTATAAGCGAGCTATAATTAACCGACCGCGATGATCTTCTCCTTGATGCCGCCTACGGGCAGCACCCGGCCGGTGAGGGAGATCTCGCCGGTCATGGCGAGGTCGTGGCGCACGGGCCGCCGCAGCGCCAGCGACAGCAGCGCCGTGGCGATGGTGCAGCCCGCCGACGGACCGTCCTTCGGCGTCGCGCCTTCCGGCACGTGGAGGTGGATGTGGCTGCAATGTCATTGCATTATTATTTCAATATTATTTCAAGCAAGATCACAAGTATTATGATCATTTTGACGAAGTTCTATTTCCAGAATCGTGTATTCGAAAAATAATTTTTAATGTATGCAAGTTGAAACCGTGACAAACTAAGTATACTAGTTGAAGTCTGCTCATTAATTTCATTTTATTACAATTTTGAAATCGAATATTATTAAGTTTGGAAAAATTAAACCTAATATTGAAAGATTAATCGCAACTGGGCAAAGAGAACTTGGAATCTTCTCATTCTTTATATAGATATATACAAACCTTGTAGCAAGGAATTTGTTATCAGGCTGCAATTTGGCGAGGAAGTTCCTAGCGACTGTCATTGCGATGCGGGCGGACTCCTTCATGACGTCACCGAGGTGTCCCGTCAGCTCCAGGGACCCAAACGGAGACTTTTCGTCCTGAAGGTTGTTTCGAAGGGCAGTTTCGATGTAAAGGGTGCTTCCGCCTAGAATAGGGATGATGACTCGGTTAAAAGACATATTGAGAAAAATAGATATTGTGCGCAATTCAAAGTTATTCTCATGGTTCGCATTCTTAAATATTTTTAACTAGCTTTTGTCCGCAACTTCGCTCATGTAACCTATGGCACTCTCCAGTCTATCAACTACTAAAAATACACTAAACCATTTAAAATATTAGTATGAAAATATGGATGTTTTAGCTGTATTAAGAACACTATCATCTACCCTACTTAAGATTATTATCAAACATGGTATTGGAAAAAATAATACAATTTTTCTACAAAATATCAATAAAATTATATGATTTACAAGTGTAAGTTAGTAGATTCGTGTTTATCTAAAGTATTCTGAAATTACATGATAAATTTGTTCTTATCAAGAAATAATCTGCAAATAACTAACTGGACTTGCATACCGGGGTATCAGATCTGTGTCAGTTTACCAGAAAAAAATATATAGATATTATATCCAAAGACACTCACCCATGGCGGTCCAGGCGAGTCCCATGACGACGCCGGCGGGGGTTGCCTCGTACATGCGGTCATGCTTGAAGGTCGGCTTGCCAACCAGCTCCGACAGATTATCCTCTGTCACCGTTAGTAATTCCGCTTCCTTTTTCACGATCTTGTATGCCACTTTCCGTGCAATCTAAAATTAAAATTTAATGTGTAAAGTAACAGATAATCTGCTCAATAGTTATCTCTGTGCCCATAACCTTGTGAAACAAATAGGCTATATGCACAGTTAAGCAGGTTACACATTCCAATCTCAAAACATTACTGTTGTACGCTAGGCATACGCCCAGAAGAGCATTTTTGCTATAGAAAAGCCAGAATCACAAATTCAAACTATAAATTATTGCTGAATCAACATTCATTCTATTATTATGATGATTCATTAGGCCTTAGATAATTATTTGAATAGAAATCAAATAAATAGTCACCTTTTCAATATGTTTCTGCAGGTTTCTCACGCCGCTCTCTCGGCAATACGATTTGATGAGCGTGTGTAAAGCGCCTGGCGTCAATTCTAACTGTTTATCGTCAAGGCCACAGTTCTTTCGGGCTGTGGGCAACAGGTACTGCTGCGCTATGGCCAACTTCTCCTCCGCTATGTAACCTGGAATATGTGCCATAGAATGTAACCCCTGTGGGACCTCTACCGATAGCTCCTACCCCCTTTACGCAGGTACGCACATGGACCAAAGTAAATATCGATGAAGAACAATTTCAGTCAAGGAGGTTCCTGAGTAACTGTCAGCAGGCAAGGGAAAAACCACTCAACTAGGACAGTCGCTATTTCCGTCTTCTGCTAGCACTGCCACAGAGGCAGGTCACCATGCATTAAATAAACATAGAGGCTGAAGAAACTGTAAGTCACCTCTTTCTGGAGTTTCAAGACATTGCATCCATAAAAGAATAGTTCCTGGGAAATCTGGGAACTATGAGCGAGGCTACTGCAACCCATCGGAGGTCCTTCGCTTTTTAAACGAGCAGAGCTGGTCTGAGGGATATCGGCCTCAAATCCTCACACAAAAAGTGCTCACTCTGATGCCTATTTGCATAAAATAGACCTCGCTACAGTCAGCAAGTGTGTCATAGATTTAAATTCCGAGTTTAGTTAGAAGTCTCACCAGACATGTCGATGAGCTCCATCCTGTCCCGCAGCGGCTCCGGGATCTGCTCGACGACGTTGGCGGTGCAGATGAACAGCACGCGCGACAGGTCCACGGGCACGTCCAGGTAGTGATCCAGGAAGTTGGCGTTCTGCTCCGGGTCCAGGAGTTCTAGTAACGCTGACGATGGGTCGCCGTGCACGCCTCTGTGGAAAAAGTTATATATTTGCTTGTAAAACTAAGCAGCGTCTTGCTGCGTACCGTCACAGCCGGCCCGCTATTGCAGCTCGCCTAGTAAAAGCGAACGGCCTTTTATCGAACATTCATCTACATATATCCGACTTTACCACCCGGTGCCGCTTATGTGATTAGCTACCCTAACGACGGATATGTCGTGGTTTCGATGCGATGCCGAACTGAATGCTTGATTCAGCCGTAAATATGAATTGCAAGGTAATTTTTAAATAATGTTACCCTGTTAATTGTTTCCTTACATCCTTCGGACTTTGACTTTTGGATGGTTAACATTTTGAAATTTTTTACCGACTTCAAAAAAGAAGGTGTTCCGTTTTTCCTGTATGTATGTATGTTTGTCGGCGATTATCTCGCGTTTGGCTGAACCGATTTTGATTTGGTTTGCAGAAGAGCGTTTGTTATACTTAGGAGAAGGTTTTGGTATTATAACAGTCTTTAAAAAATGAGGTTTATTAAAGGCGGTTTACTTAAACAGAAAATAAATTCTTTATTACCGCGTTATACTCACTTGCCGATTTTATCGACTTCATCGATTAACACCAGCGGGTTTTCAGTGTTGGTCTTCTTTAGGCACTGCACCAATTTGCCGGGCATCGCGCCCACGTATGTGCGGCGATGACCTTTGATCTCGGCAACGTCCGTCATGCCACCCACCGAGAAACGGAAGTACTGCCGGTTGAGCGCGCGAGCGATCGAACGTGCTGTAGATAATCCATACTAACACGAAACACTATACTAACACGTTGGAAGATATAGGCCTAGAAAACCTTATCTTGACCAAATAAAAAACGTTCTTAGAAAAGGGCAGGTCTGAAGTACGTTTAGAGTCGGGCCACACTGATCGACGGCCTTTCGCATTTTGCCGATTGAAAACTTGTACGCTTTATGTCAATTCACCGCTTAAGGAGCCAAGGGGCTGTACAGCTCAGTATGCAGCTGTAAGGGGCGGTACAGCTCCGTACGACAGCTGCGAGCGAATGAAAAATCAACAAACACGGTCCAACGCGTTCGTCGCGTCGATGCGAAAGGATTTCCATACTTTACGCGTGTTTTGTATGGGCAAACCGCCGATCGCCGTCGATCAGTGCGGCCGGGCCCTTAATCGACGAGCTTGTATGAAAAGATTAATGAATGTGAAGGAAGCGAAGAAAGTATGTCAGGGTCGTAGTATGCGGAAGAATGTGGTCTTAGCCTACCTCTATGTGGAAAAGGCGTGATCATATGTATGTATGTATGTATTAGCCCTTACAAAGAAACAATAAAAGTTACAATCTTTACCACTTAATAATATTAGTATAGAAAATTTCCTTGTTACCTATACTAGTCTTGCCAACACCCGGCGGTCCGTGGAAGCAGAGTATCTTTCCCTGGGTGCTGCCCTTGAGCTGCGAGACAGCTATAAACTCCAGGATGCGTTTTTTGATGTCCTCCATGCCGTAGTGGTCCTCGTCCAGGATCACCTGCGCGTCTTCCAGCTTCAGGTTCTCTTCTGACGTTACGCCCCATGGCAACGACGTCAGCCAGTCCAGGTAACACCGGGTTACACTACAATATACGGCGACCATTAATTTAGATCCCTAGTTTATGAATCACTAGCGACCCGGCATCGCAAAATTTCCTTATGAATCACCCTACCTATTACAAAAACAGCATCAAGATTTTAAAGATCTAAGTAAATTGTCACTCGAATATTCTGAATTATAATTTAAAAATAAAAATATTGTCTATTATTAATAGAAGATGGCTGTATGAGCTTTGGATTCTTCTTTTTAATAAATAAATAAATAAGGGCAAATTACAAAGATTGAAATAGCCCAAAAGAAAGCTCGAGACTTGTGTTATGGCACAGATTACATAATATTATGGCATACTAACTAAACGATAATATATGTATTTTATAATAAATACACATAAAGATAAACATCCAAGACCCAGGTCAACCAGAAAAAGATAATTTTCCATCATGAAATGGAAATTACTGAAATTATAGACGATGGCTGTATAGCCTTCAGTTCTCTTTGCCTTTCCTAAAAGGAAAAGCTTTACCAAAAAATAAATTATCTATTCTCACTTGAACTCCGAGCTGTGGCTCTCCAGGAAGTTGAGTTTATTGAGCTCCTCATCAATGACGGTCTGCACGGCGGGCGGCACTGTCTTGTCCGCCAGACGCTCGCGGAACTTCTCTCCTATAGCGTCTTTATCGTCTTTTTCTAGACCCAATTCTTTTTTAATCACCTGGGAACAAAAATATTGTTCAAGTGCTAACACCACAAAAACATCGCTTGTAGTATAGATACAGTATCACGTCTTATCCTTACGAGGTAGGCAGAGCCAAGAGTTACTACACTCGAAGTCCACACTCAGCAAAATGGTGGGCTTATTGGTGGAATGGAGATTCAGACATAGTGACAGGTTGCCTTTGAGAATTTCCGTTTCAAGCCCTTGATTGACTTTTCACTTATAGTTTATACATTTTATATCAGACTAGCTTGCGCCCGCGGCTTCGCTCGCGTCAAATTAGAGGGGCGTGGGGTATAAGAAACAAAAAGTAGGCTTTGTCACTCTCCAGCTCTTCAATTATCTCTACATAAAAAATCGCACCAAACGTAGCAACGGCCGTTTTGACGTGTAAGATGGACAAACAAAAACACTTTCACATTTATGATATTTTTATATTGTTATAAAAAAAATTTACCCGTCATTCCCCGATATTTCTTCTCTGTCTGAGTGGGAAAGTCAGTCGTACGCTACCCATCGGCAAGATACTGTGATTTACGAATGTGTATAGATAAGTGAAAATTATTAAAATAAATAAGTGAAATTGACGAGTGACTTTAACTCAGTTCTTCCATCTATAGTTCATTGCTATAAAGCCATCCAATAGTTACTTCTTCTACTACGAAAATGGTTTTTGAGTAGCAGACAAAAGTTGCTAATTAACACGTCAATCTGGGTCTCAAACTATTTATTAAAAACAATAGCTGACAATGCCCACTTCGTTGAACGTTAAAAAATAACCTATAACAAACCTGAATAGTGTA